>JABSTQ010007538.1:0-32382 GCA_013358835.2 Ixodes persulcatus
ACTGTACGAACAAAATGTATAAAATTCACAACAAGGCTATAAACATTATCTGTCCAGAACATTTTATTTAAACTAAAAAATTATCAACAAATGCTTGGTTCAAGATGACTGAAAATATTTGCAATACTTTAGAAAATTAATAAACAGCTATAACACTGGAAAAAATGAGAATAAATCGCTTTACATGCAATGAAGCAATGGTGACCGTGCATGCTAGCTGGTGTAAATTGAGCGTCATTGTAAACCTGAGACTGGGGATACGGACACGGGACAAACACAGAACGACCCTTTCCGTGTCGTTCTGTGTTTGTCCATTGTGCGTATCCCCAGTCGGGTTTACAACTATGCTCGCTTTACATATCTGACACTGACAATTGTTTTGAAGTCTAACAAGAAAACCCATGCACTTGCTGCATAAAATTAACTTGAACTTGAAGCTACTAAATCAAGGTCATACTTTGAATGGAAATTGAACAGTACATAACTCCTGTAGCATGAAATAGACTAAAACGTGAAGTTGCTAAATGGTGGTTACACTTTGAATTGAAATTTAAGAGTACTTAGCATTTTAGACAAAACTGCAAGACTGGGGGAAAGGAAGGACAACACAACACGAAGTCTCAAACACAGCTGAAATTTATTGGACAGAAGATTGTGGTTTTATAGGGAACAACTGCCAAAGGAAAGGAAAAAGGGGGAGGTTGAACCTCTCTTCCCCGAACACACAACAGAGGGAGGACATTGACCAATAGCACACCGGTACTGTTATAACACAAACAAAAGGGGGGTGGGGGAAGATTCCTTATTCCACCTCGGTGAAGTCCTGACACACATCTCAAAAGACAGGGCTGCGGGATGGTGACCCATTAGGGGAAAACCCCAACTAGGACAAAGGAGAATAACCTTCGACATTTTTCACACCCGAAACACAGGAAGCAGGGGTGAAACTTAAACCCGAACAAGAACATCCTACACAGATATAAGGGTAACCTCCAAACAATCAAATTTGTGGAAATCTTTTCAACTCCTTGACTAAACTAAAGGACGGCCTATTTATTGCATTTCCGTGACTGATAATAGTGACTGACTCCTTTACCAACCGTTTATCATCCTCTCCCTCGGTCAAAAACAACCGATGGGGAATGCCATAGCGGTATACAATTGTTACATTCCATCACATGCTTTGACATTTCTAAATACTGGTCTTTGCTTCTAATACATCGTTTGTGTTCAGTTAAACGATAATTCAAACAACGCTTTATTTGTCCAATGTAACATAACCCGCAGGCCAAAGGAATCTTGTATACTACGCCCGACACACAATCAACATCTTTTTCTCTCTGTTTTTTGGTACATCCACTTCTGGCCGAGTCGAACGGGGTCAAACGACTTAGTTTTAAATCATTTTTGAACACAATGCTAATGCCGTAACGGTTGCCGGCCAATTTGAGATTATGAAAAATCCGATGGAAGAAAGGGAGAACAACACGCCCGGCAGACTCGTGAACCTTTTGACATTTCGCTCTCCTCTTAAACTGGAGGGAGGTTTTAGCTGGATATCTAAAAACTGCACGCAGTCATTTACCGGTCTTTCTACTAAGAATTGTAGCTCTCGCACACCTTCATTAGCGAAGTTCTCTACCAACTCTGACAACGAAGAATCGGCAGTGCGATCCAGGATATCGTCTACATAACGCCTTATGAGGACAACATCTGGAGAATGGTTTTGAATGTGACCACGCAGGTGCATATCCAAAGAGCTAAGGTAAATCTCCGAGAGGACCAGGGCCACGGCCAAACCAATACATATTCTTTGTTTTTGAATGAAATATTGATAATTATACTTTACCACCGTTGCCTGGAGGTACAATTCTAAACTTCTAAGTACCGGATTGCCTTAGAATTTTAGAATTGTACCTCTAGGCAAAGGTGGTAAAGTATGATGATCAAGATTTCATTCAAAAACAAAGAATATGTATTGGTTCGGCCGTGGCCCTGATCCTCTAGGAAATGTACCTTAGCTTTTTGGATATGCACCTACTTGGTCTCATTCAAAACCATTCTCCTGATGTCGTCCTGATAAGGCGTTATGAAGACGATATTCTGGTTCGCACTACCGATTATTCGTTATCAGCGTTGGTAGAGAACTTCGCCCATGAAGGTATGCCAGAGCTACAATTCTCAGTAGAAAGACCGGTAAATTACTGCCTGCAGTTTTTAGATAACCAGCCAAAAACTCCCTGCAGCTCGTGTTGGCAGTATGGCAAAAGGGAAGCCCACCACTCCTGCCTTTCAGAAGTTGCCATTCGAAAAACATCAAGGCTGGCATAGTCAGGAATTTAGTAGACAGTGCCCTTAAAAAATCTTGTTTGCACTCCATTGGATCTGCGCTCAAAAGCCTTTTGAACCGCTTCGGCGCGGCAGGTTTTCCCGAGGATTATGTGTTCAGACAGTTGTTGAACCGTGCTAACAGGAGAGCGAAATGTCAAAAGGTTCATGAGTCTCCCAGGCCTGTTGTTCTCTCTTTCTTCAATCGGATTTCTCATAATCTCAAATCGGCCGGCAACCGTTACGGCATTAGCACTGTGTTCAAAAATTATTTCAAACTAAGTCGTTTGATTCCGTTCGACTCGGCCAGATCTGGATGTACCAAAAAACAGAGAGAAAAAGATGTTGATTTTGTGTCAGGCATAGTATACAAAATTCCTTTTGCCTGCTGGTTATGTTACATTGGACAAACGAAGCGCTGTTTGAATGATCGTTTAACTGAACACAAACGATGTATTAGAAACAAAGACCAGTATTCAGAAGTGTCAAAACATGGGCTGGAATGTAACAATTGTATACTGCTATGGCATTCCACATCGGTTGTGTTGACTGAGAGAGAGGATCATAAACGGTTGGTTAAAGGAGTCCCTCACTATTATTAGTCCCGCAAATGCAGTAAATAGGCCTTGCTTTAGTTTAGACACAAAGTTGACAAGATTTCTACAAATTTGATTGTTTGGAGGTCACCCTTATATCTGTGTAGGATGTTGTTGTTCGATTTAAGTTTCACCCCTGCCCCTGTGTTTCGAGTGAGAAGAATGTTGAGGGTTATTCGCCTTTGTCCTTGTTGGGGTTTTCCCCTAATGGGTCACCATCCCGCAGCCGTGTCTTTTTGTGATGTGTGTCAGGACTTCACCGAGGTGGAATAAGGAATCTTCCCCCACCCCCCTTTTGTTTGTGTTAGAACAGTACCGGTGTGCTATTGGTCAATGTCCTCCTTCTCTTTTGCGTTCGGGGAAGAGAAGCTCAACCTCCCCCTTTTTCCTTCCCTTTGGTTTTCGGGGCACTTGTACCCTATGAAACCACAATCTTCTGTCCAATATATTTCAGCTGTGCTTGAGACTTTGTGTTGTGTTGTCCTTCCTTTCCCCCAGTAGCGGGGTTTTGTCTAAAATGTTAAACCTTCACCAGCTTGTTTACACCCTAACATTTGTTTGCTAGTACTTAACACTTGTAACATAAAATTGACTAGAAATTAAACTACTAAATAAAGGTAATACTTTTAATATAGAGTGGACATTTCACAAATTCTTTAAATCAAAACTGACTAGAACATATGAAAGTAATATTTAAACTGATATTGAGCAATGTTTCGTCCAAATATTTTGTTGAATGGAAGGGTTCAGATCTCCAAGAATATTTGCAAGTCACAAGCCAAAGCCAGGCAGAAATGCAAAAGCAGTGTTTGGAAGATACGCTCAGCATATTTTCTTCGGCCATTGGGCTTCTTTTATTACATGTTAACAAGGACGAAGCATATAAAAAAACAGCCTAACAAAAACCGCTTTCATAATGTTATAAGAAATGGCAAGCCACCAAAAGGATGAAGACAGGGGGAGATATCTCTCCAGCAGGCTGCATACTAATTTACGAACACCCTACAACAGCAACAGTTGCAGTAGCGGCCTGAGTGAAGAAATATGACTAGGCAGTACCCAAGGAAAAGGTAGAGAACGAGGTAAAACGGAAGTGACCCAGAAGATGGGGGAACTTAGTGCAGATACTTAACTACCTCCTAGGTGGGTTGTAGCTGTGAAAAGGTGTGTGCTATTTCAGGTCAGGATTGCTGAGAGAGGGGAGGGGGTCTAGTATAACCCAGAGAATGATGCATGGCGAAAGGTATGGAGATAGTTGAAGCTTTCACCAGGCATCATTTCCAGCATCACAGTCTCTCCGCTTGTCCTACACAGAAATTGGATATTTGTCCACAACTACAACCCACCAGGCGGTCTAAAGCTAAATCTCTATGCTCAGTTTCGCACCTTACATGTCATCTTCTTTTCACTTTTCTCTGCTTTACTTTCCCTTGGCTATATCTTTTTCTCTCCCTCTTTACTCGGCCCACTGCTGCAAGTGTCATGGTTGTTGAAGACCATCAATAAATGTCCACACTGCCGATTGGAAAGGTGTTTCGTCTTGTCTTCCTTCCTTTTTCTACTTTTCATTTACAATTGAAAAAAAAAAACTCGTGCACGCTATCATAATTGAGTGCAGCACCTTTGCTGGAATTAAACTATGATGTAAATTGTAAAAAAAGAATCAAAGTGTAGGCTTAAAAACATTAAATTAAGCGTCTAACAGGCATAGCTTTCGTCCCGAGGACGTGATCCCGGGGAACCTCTATAAGTATCTGTGCTAGGTGTCGCCTCATCTGTTTTCGTCAAACATGCTGTGCCTCCTCTGGAAGTTCTTTTCCATCAGGTGTCCGCTGCCGTGCCATGTAGAAGTCAAAAAGCCCTAAAAAATTTAGAAGCAGTCCTATAGTGCAAGAAATTAAATTTCACATAAAAATTTTTAATTTTATTTTGTCATAGCATCAGGTTCTTTTTTATACCCAGGAGTGTTGTACAAACCTTTGGAAAGACTTTTGGTTTAAAGAATGTTCATGCAATTGAATGTAAACTAGTGTAAAATAAATTCCACAAATAAACAAAAAACAATTATTTTAGGTTCTCTCTTGAATGCTCTAGTAAACATAGGACTGGGCCAAAAAGAAATCTTTTTAAATAAGTAATGATTCAGTAAATGCCAGCACCAGGTCTCTCACACACACCTATGTGTGTGAGAAGTGAAGTAAGATAAAAACAGTGGATTACAAAAAGTTAACAAGTAAAAGATGAATAAAATTTAACTTATTATTAAGAAGTGCCTTGCTTGGTGCGAGGTGCGTACAGTATCAATGTCGACACCTGGCAAAACCCCAAACTTCTTAAGCAGCCACGCTGCACTCGACAAGCCTGCTTCGCACCGTAGCTGTTTTGCATCGGTGCATGGGTAAAGCTTTACCACCTTTGATTGGCTTCTCAGAAAAGGGGGGATCGGTGGCCGAGTGGGCTAGCGCACACCAGCTCGGAGTACGTGGAGCGAAAGCTCGCGCTGCAAACCCAGGATCCTGGGTTCAATCCCACCCCTGCCCGTTTCGATCTGGATGAGCATCGTACCGGCGTGCGGTCGTGTATCTCTGCGTGGTGAACGTTAAAGACCCCAGGTTAGCGGTTGTACCGCACTGGCTAAATTGCTCATCTACAGCTGAGACACCAGACGCCCACTGAGGCAGACTAACTTCTGGCTGCATAAGCATACACACAACAATTTTGCGGAAAAGCCGGTGACATAAAAAAAAAATTCGCTGGGCTCAGACGCTTGCTGGGTGTTCTCTTGATTTGTTTTTTGCTGAACTCATATCTTAAATGTCTCAAAAGTAAGGGTGGGTGCTGGCACCCGCTTGCTTTCACACTGGGTTTCCGCGTCACTGAGCGATGCTGATCACCACCGGCGCCAACAGTTACTCCCACTTATTGTGCTTAAAGTTGCAACTTTTAAATTAAAGAATATGGTCACTATAGACATACTAGGTATGGGCATGTAAACATAACGTAATGTTTCTAAAGTACGGGATCCGTAGAACAAGGTAGAACTCACCAGACAGCTTTAGGATCCGCACCTTGAAAAAGCCAGATTCGCTTCACGTCACGTTGAGTTTCTTCTCGTTAAAATCCTCCGGGCTTGACGGGTGGAAATTCTCCACATCAGAAATTGGGATTATATGTCGCTCATGGTCGTCCTCAAACCTGACGTATGCTTGCATTATCTTTCGTCGATGAAATGTGCCTCAGGCGGCCGGTTAGATTTCCCGCGAACGTTGCTCCGTCGCTCCGTCTTCCTGGCTTCCTTGTTCTGCGGAACGTTCGGTGCGTTCGGTTCATCGCTTGTCAGGCTTTGTGACACAGGGGATGTATCACGTGATTATAATAATTCGCATTTTAACTCCTAAAAGAACATTCTTACTCACAGTAGCGTTCTTGTTTGCTGATATAAACAAATACTGAAAAGATTTACTTATTCGATCTTACTTTAGCAAAACTTCACTCTGTGTTGTCACGTGGCTTAACCTGCAAGGCCCGCAACGGTAACTCTGGGTAACTTGGATCCTCTTAATAAAATAAGAAAAACTTTTTTTAAAACTTATATTATAAATTAATTTTTAAATGTAAATACTAAATATATATTAAAGTTACAACAAAGTAATGTTTATATTTTTCGATCGCATTTTAAGTCGATTTGCTGCGGGATGACATTGGCACATCAGTGCCAATTTTTCAATTTGAATTTGAGAGACGTTTTTGTAGTTTCGGCGTTTCGGTGTAGTGAAGTGAACTCAACGTGTCGGTGGCGCGCGGTGCGACCATGAACCCAAACAAAAGGAAGAAATACTTGGAGCCAGGCAATATACCCAGCTTGCCAAGGACAACAGACCTGATACAACGCTGTGTCCTGAACAATGCTGCAACAAGTCAGGGACCCGAACCGATGTCGTCGACAGCAGTTTCTGGAGGCTCGGATGGCTCGGAAGACGGTGAGACAGGAAATCCCTCTGAACCAAGTACTTCCAATGAAATCGGAAGTGATGACAGTGCTGAGCCAGTTAGTGAAGGCACTAGTGAAGAAGTGGTGGAAGGCACCGGGAGATTTGAAGACAATTTCCTGTCCAAGTTTCCGAAGAGGCCGCTGCCAAACTCAAATCTAACGACGTCGGACGACATTATAGCGACCGTAACATATGCTGTTTCAGCTGGTCTTAATTGGACGCAGGTTGAAGGCCTTTTGAATCTCGAAAACTTCCTTGCTGGAGTTGACATTCTTCCCGGCACAAAGTACAAATTCCGACAGATCTGGGCACAGATGAAGAAAGGCATGGTCCGTCACCATTTCTGTTGTACGGTGTGTCATACCTATATTGGGAAGTCGGAAGGGAAATCTAAATGCCCAAACTGCCAGCAAGATGTTCTCACCAGGAACTACCTGGGTGGCAATTGTTTCTCTACACTGGACCTGAAGAAGCAGATCGAAATAATGCTGGCTGACAAGAACGTAGCGAAGTCACTTCATGCGGGTTTAAAACGACGACAGGACCCCAAAGACAACGTGATGTGCGACATAACCGACGGCCTCCTCTATAAAAAGAAAACCAAAAACAGCTCCTGGTGTAACATCACTCTGACAATGAACACAGACGGTGCTCGAGTGTTCAATTCAAACAATGTCTCACTCTGGCCTATCCAGCTCGTCATTAATGAGCTGCCACTTCACGTCCGGTGGAGCAACGTCTTGCTAGGCGGGCTTTGGTTTGGGCCTGGTCACCCAGACATGTTAATGTTTATTGAGGAATTTGTTTCCGAGCTTCAAACCATCGGGAAGGTTTCGTGGACACACGACATTCAAACGTTTGCCTCCAAGGTGTCGGTCGTCTGCTGCTGTGTGGACTCGCCAGCGAGATCTGCTGTTCTTAATATGAAATAATTCAATGGTTATTACGGTTGCAGTTGGTGCACACAACAAGGAACCTACGAACTTGGTATGAATATTTTTGTACAATGAAATACACTTTTTAATTTTCGTGAGCCAGCTTTTGTGAGTTTATTAATTTCTGTAATGACCGTGTCACTTTAATGTAGAGGCAATTTTCTTCTAATATTTTGAGCTGCAAATAAGTGGCCCAACTGGCAGGCGATTTAACAACCAAGAAGTGTTTAATTTCAACATAAATAGAAATTAATAATGTTGTACGCTGTAAGAAAATTGGTATGCCTCTCAGGTGCTGTGCGGTACCCCATCACTGACATGCCAGCTTCTGAGAGAACACCACAAGGGATGGTCCAAGACATGGAGACTGCACTTCGACAAGGCAAGCCCTCGCATGGGATCAAAGGCCCGTCACCTGTGATTAACATTCAAGGTTTGAACCCAGTCTGGGGAATCAACCCAGATTACACACACTGCGTCCTTGAGGGCGTAACGAAGCAGCTTTTGGAGCTATGGCTGACGCCATCTGAGCGTGCCTGCTTTATCGGTACACCATCTAACCTTTCGGTACTGGATGAGAGGCTCTGGTGCATTAAGTTACCCCAGTGGTTCACGCGCCTCCTACGACGTTTGTCGGAACTGATGCACTGGAAAGCCAGTGAATGGAAATGGTGGCTGTTGCATTACTCAGTTCCTTGTTTACATGGAATTTTACCGCAGCCTTACCTTGATCACCTATGCTTGCTCGTGGAGTGTATTTTTCTTCTTTTGAAAGACGCAGTAACGCCCGACGATATCACCAGGAGCTGTGATCTCGCAACTGAATTTGTTGTCAAAATGCAGACATTGTATGGACAGCGCGCCATGACCATTAACATTCACCAAATGCTCCACCTCCCAAGGAGTGTCCAGATGCTTGGCCCGCTCTGGGCGCACTCGTCCGTCGTCTTTGAAGGGGGGAAATGGGACATTGGTGAAGGTGGTAAGCGATGGAAATGGCGTACCACTGCAAATATTGGAACGCTATGTTATGTGCCTTAATGCGAAATTGCATAGATCAACCATTGACATCTCGGAGGCTACAGTATCTTTCTGCAGTCAGTCAGTCTCAAAAAAGACTGTGGCACGCATGTGCTTGGAACTGCGAAACCAAGCTGTAGTTTAAAAGCATCGGAAAATAAAGCTCTCATGGAAGCATTTGGATGTGTCCCAAAGAGTGTGTCTGAATTCGAATGAATTCTCATTCATGGCTGCTTGTTTCACTCCCAGCATTACACAAGGCCACGAAAAACGGACAGCAGCGCTTTTGTTACAGCATATGGAGTTCACTGTGTTACTGAGAAAGTCTTGGCTGTTGACATCTGCAATGATACATCCTTTCTTGTAAAAAGCTCACGTGCAACAGCTTTCAGAATTTGTCGCACATATTCAGATGTACACCAGTTGGTTCTATCATTCTGGTTAAGACAAGCGAAGTTCATCGTGCATGCGTGCACATGGAATGGATAGACATGAACTTTGTTTCAGACATTCCAAACATGTACGAACGTGATTAGAACAATTTCAGTTAGAAGCCTTTTGAATGATGTTCTTCTAAACTCTTGGTATGCTGCAGCATTGGTTTGCAAGTTTGAACAGTGCAAGCTGGAACACACAGATGGGATGCTTAAGGCAAATGCATTCCTAACTTCAAATGCATTCTAAGTTTAAATGAAATCCCATAAAGTCATCTGTGCATTCCAAGTGTAGTTGCGGTTACAGGCTACTTTTGTGCTAATATAATTGCTTTAATATTGTGTGCATTCGTTTTGTAAATTGCGACATATATGTAGACTCAGAAGGCTTTCTAGGCATGTGTAAAAAGTAGTGCTTCTGCATAAATAGCATATTTGAGTTACGTTTGTTTTGTAAAGCTCTGCCTGTAATTGATTTTAATGTTCAGCATTTTATAACTTATAGTATAATGTATGTCTGTGTGTTCTTCATGATTTATAAAAACAGCTGTGTTTGTGACTCATCAACGTCTTATGAAAATAAAAAAATAAAATTATTCTAGTCCTATCTTGTTTTTGCTGTGTTGGTAATGCGGAGCGGAATTTCGTCCGCTTCTTCTTTGCGGGTGTTGTGGTTACGTCATAACGCCGAGATCTGACTGGCTTTGATTGAAGACTAGTGGGTAGAGCTCAAAGCAAGCTGCCTTGAGGTCTACCCACTGTCCTTCAATCAGAGCTCGGCGTTCTGACGTCACCACAACCAATGCAGAAGAAGCAGACAAACTTGCGCTCCGCATACAGATATCAGAAAACGTCAAAGTCATCCATCTCCAAAATTACAATAAACAAGCAGAAATGGAATGAACAGTAACTAAAGCATGCAGATAAAGCATCACTATCTGAACTGACAAATAAAGTATGGTTGAAGAATGTTTCTCGCCGATAGCTGGGCTTCAAATAGTTCACATATATAATTTAATGGCATGCTAACAGACAACACCAATTCAGAGAAAACAATCTCGTCTCTGAGTGTAAGCGCAAGCGTGAAATGCCTTTCAAAACGAAACTTCTTTGCTCAACTACAAAGTTGAAAGCACTGCCTGACATCTACTTTGGGTGAAACAATGTGCAATCATCATTTCGGCAAGGTGACGTCTATGGCGGTTTTGAATTCTTTGATGTTATTCGGCACTACAGGCTTATTTCAGTTAATAAAAACCATGCGCGTGATAGAATATGCACGCGATCTGCTGTCTCAGAACGAGCGCCTAGCTCGTAGGGCTTAAACTACGGTGGACAGCATAGGTTCACGGGGCAAATGGGAAGCCTGGAGCACCGACGTTTTTCGCCAACACTGCCAAAGTTATGAAGTTCTGCGTCGGACATCAAAGTTGGCCAATCGTGGAAGATGATGACTCAATTTTGGAGTCAGTGTTATTCTGTTTTTGACCCGGTTTTACTCAAATTTGCTCGGTTATTTACTCTGTTATGGAGCTACATTTATATAAAATCGAGATGGTTTTGATTTGAAAGAGAGTAAAACTGAATAAAACAGAGTAAAGCCGAATGTGAATGCATCATCGAGTTAGTGCAAACTGGAGCTAGAAGCATTTCATGCTTAAAATATTAAATGGTTACCTTTTGAAAATCGTGTTAAGCCGTTACGGTTACTGAGGCATCCTAGAAAATGAGGACGGAATACACCGCTAAAATTGCAGCGTTACGATGACACCTCAACTTTGTGGTTTGTTTATATATAACTAAATATTTATAAATCTTGTGCGTACTATAGGCACATACAATGTTCCTCATTGTTTTTCATATTCCACCGGCAGCGGCATGTTTTATAATACGATAGAGGACAATACGCAAGAAATCAGAAAAGGCTGAAATGCATGACACAAAAATAGTTCATCTTCACTTTAATAACTGAATGTTATATTTAAATAGACAAACCCAAGTTATATAGGTAAAAAGAAAATATTTATTTGGAAGATTGAAACCATTCGGGTATGTTTGCGGTTCAAAGTATTTTCTTGTGGTCAAAACGTGACACTTCAATATATAACACTTGTAATCTCTCCACTAAGCATGCTATTTAGTCTGACAGATTCCCACCTAATAGATTTCAAGTTCTGTATGATCCTCATCTCAGATGGTCCAATAGAAATTCCCAGTCGACCATTAAAAGGTATCGATCCGATGTGCATTTCTATTTGACCAATAAAGCTTTCAGTTTAACCAATACAACTTGTTACTGCTCCTATAGAAGGACCAATAGGCACTTGTATTGGACCAGAAAACATTTGTGTTGGTCACATAGAAGTTTCTACTTGTCCCATAGAAGTTCCTAATGGGACAATAGAAGTCTGTATTGGTACGATAGAACTTTTCATCAACCCCGATACACATTCCTATGGGAACAATAGACATTCCTATGGGACCGATACAGATTCCTATGGGACCGATAAAAAGTCCTATCGGACCGATAGAAATTTCTATCGGACCGATAGAAATCTATATTGGTCCGATAAAAATCTCTATCGAAATGTTTGCTAGGGTGGAGAGTCACCGACGATCGAGCAGCTCGCGCTTTTGTGTGCAACATATTTCAGCGATCTGTGCTTCACAAATGGCAACTAAAATATGCGATGCTGCATTTATTTTTCAGGATCACTCCACGAACGATCAGTTTGAGCCAGTGATCTTGGCAAAGATCACTGGATCTTTGCAAAGATCAAGAAACAAAAAAAGGCAAAGAAATTGAAGCCATATGCAGCTCCTTCCATTTTTTTTTCGCACCGACCTCTTCTAAAAGAGGAAACCCCCCCCCCCCCCCCCCCCCAAATAGGACAAAGAAAACCTCTCATGGTAAGACATCGCTTTAATTTATTATGAGCTGTCGTGCTGCGTTCATTTTATTAAATCTTTGATCATAAGCTTTAGAGCATAGTATACATGGCTTGAGTTTCTGTCAATAAAACACACCTGAAATTTTTTTTACACAGATCCTGCAAGTTTAATGGCCTGGGTTTACTTTAATTTATAAACTTTTTTAGCTAAACACGTCATGCATCGCTGTTTTTGTATCGATATGTGTGATCGAAAAAAACGGTTGTTTCGGATGTTCAGTCACAGCAAAACAGTAGGATCTGTGACGACAGCCTGGACAACAAAGGTTGTTTTGCTGTGCTTGCAATCGTTTTTGTGTAGGAGGATGTATATGGTGAGAAATGCGCACTAGCTATTTTGTTATGAACGTCTTAGTAGTTGAACAGAAGCGTTTCTTGAAAAGGCGACTAGTCTATAGGCGGTGACAAATATACAATATTCTGCCTTGTAGCAATACATATTTTCTTGTCTTCATCTTTATATGGGATTTGCCTTTAGTGATTATTTATACATAATTCATTGTCAATAAAAAATGCTCTTGACATTTGAAGGCTTTGCTGAAGGGCCTCTCTGTCCTCATTTGTAACTCACGCAGGAAAGTACGCCCGCGGGTGTGCGGCAAAGCTTATGCGCTTTGGACGTGAACTCGAGGGCGTACCTTGCGCGTGAGAACGTCAAAGAAATATTTCGAAACAAAGTAAAGATGAAAAAAGGCCTCGCTAATAAATGTAATAAATGAGAATCGCGCTGGCAAGGCAACCGAGCACACGCTATTTCTTTTTTTTTTATTTTAACTGGGGCGGGATACAAGTGAGTGTATTTGATGGGTAGTTATATGCATGAGGTGCGCAAATAGCAGACGTCGCATATTCCTCCGCGCGCATGTGCACAGTTGCAGGTAGTATTCGACGCATATAAGATGTGTATAAAGTAAACCAAGCTGTTGGATTGGCGAAACGATTGGTAATGCTAAAATTACCGAAAAGTCCTGGTTTTGCAGGTGTTGTGGTGCCTTTTATTGTCTTAACTCGAGTGATGCAGAGTCTGCAAATGCACTTTGTTTAAGATACTAAGAAGTCTTAGTAATGCGTACGCTAAGAATTGCGAGCCTTGCAGGCACGTGTCCAATATGCTCAAAGCGACGGCACGAGCTACCGCTAGCAAGGCAGACCTTGCCTACGAAACTATATTTACACGCAGGGAGAGGTGCACTCTATCGTTTGCCTGCTCTCAGCTCTTGCTGCAATAAACGAGTAAACGAAATATATTTTTTTGCAGTGCATGCCGATGTTTCTAATATACTAAAAACTACATTGGCTTTTTTTTTTAATCGTCTGCGTTCAGCGGAATTAGAGAAAGCTTTTCTTCACACCCCAGCAATTCCAACTCTGCTCGCTTTATTATATCTTCCCATTAAGACGTCGTCCCGTGCTTTATAACTACAATAAAGGCGCACAAACGCTAGTTTCTTCAGGTTAGAGAACAAAACTGTTTTCGTATTTGAAAAAAAAAAGAAGAAATTCTCTGGTCCGCCGTATGCAATAGCAAACAAGTACGGCCCGGCATGCAGGCGCGCGCCTACGCGCGCCTTGTGGGCCTTGCTCAGTCATGGCGGCGGGGGGTCTGGCGCAGTAGGAGGGCAAAGGGGATTGCCCTCGATGGAAAAGAGAAAAACACGGGAAGAGGAGGAATCGCGCTACCTTCCAGTATATATATATATATATATATATATATATATATATATATATATATATATATATATATATATATATATATCCACCTTTCCAAGGAACACTCGACCCCAGGGGCAACAAACCGTCTTCCAGCCCAGACACTGGGTTCGAGGCTAGACTCTCACCGGCGTCCCTGCTAACCCTAACCGAGTGGACTGTGATTTCGATAGGCGGAGACTGCGTAGGCGCAGTTTCAAACACTTCTGGCGGCTGAATTCTCGTCTTTTGCCGCTGCATTTTGTGTTTTATGGCGTATGTGTTTTCCCGAGGATACTGAAAAAGCGTTGTACCACTAATAAAGAAAAACAATTGTAAATTATTTTTGTTGGGCAACTGGAACGTTAATTTTCGTGTTTTTTTTTACGATCAGTTTTGGCGGCGTTGCGCGATTAGCCGCGTGTCAAAAGACAAAGCGCTTAGCTGTCGAAAATAATTTACAACAGGAAATAGTCGAAAGGCATGCATTTTTCACGCTCACAAATAACGTGTTTACCGATAGACAGGACACGGACATACAATTTAGCAAGTGTTAACATTCGAACAATATATTGTACGTAGCTCACGATGCAGCGTTATCTGAAATGTATTTATTTGAGAATGATCTCAAGTAACACAGTTACAGTCGACGACAGTTACATCTTGACGATCGGACGGAATCCAAGATGACTTCGTTTTGGGGCACGTTTTGGGGAGAGCTTCCTTTTTTCACACAAGCACTAAGGCGAAGGGACGGGGGCGGCTGACTCCAACCCGAACAACTATTTTTGGCTATGACTGAAAATGACTCTCCACGGATTACCTCTGGTAGGGGGGAAACAGTTGTCATTGTTCGCAAAATCGCGTCGAGGGCCGTTCGACATCCTTCCCCTCCCTCGTTCCCGTGAATGTCGAGCAGAAACGACTGAATGGAAGGCACTTACCAGCCCAATTTCTTACTGTGTAAGATACCACAGAAAGAGTACGCAGCGTGCATCAGAAATAAATTAACTGGTAACTTTCAAGAGGGGCCAGAAAACGTCGAATGCAAAACCGCGAAACATAGTTAGAGAATCACGCTGAGTGAGTTTCCACAGTCCAAGAGAGTGGCAGAAAATTTCTATCTGATAGGGGGCGCGAGAGTCGTACCAGCCGCATCAGCATCAGCAACATGGCGGTGGCCTAGGAGCGTTTTTTGGAAAGGTGTATAGGAACCTTAAGTGCATCTATGCACCAGCGCTCCTCTCGCCCCGTGGCCGAGGCGTGCAATTGCAGTGCGCCCTATTTCCTTCCATTCACCGAGGCAGGAGAGATGGTAGCTGCGCGCCTTGGTTACGTAGGGGCAGGGCTGCTGGTTAAAAGATGCGCTCCGACAGAAAACCGAAACCTAAAACCGGCGTCCGAATTGAGTGTTTTTTGTGTGTTTTTTTGTAACACCGTGAAATGTTTTACGGGCTTAAGACATTTTTAAAATAAGGGGATTGAGTGGTTTTCGATGATGCTTAGGAAGTTTCTAAGTGGAACCATTTGCACTAAATAAAAACTTAATGAATGCATATTAGTTCATTCTTTAGCTAGTTAGAATGGGCTAGTTGGAATCTCGAACGTCCTCCATGGCTAATAGTTTATTCCTGTAATTAATTTCTTTTTTCTCAGACAACCTATGTTTAGGGTTATCCTCGTCGGGACCTGAGTTGAATGCCGACGAAATCAACCGCCGTAATTTAGCTACGTCATCTCTACCAGCCGACCAACTTCACGGCAGCAATGGGATACAGCAAAGACATATGCGGCAGCTGCTCCGAAACCTTCTTTGGACGGCAGCAAAATCAACTTTGCTCCGGTCCCTGTGGTGAGCGGTTCCACTGCAAGTGCCTCAATATGCAGGTCGAGGTATACAATGTCTTCATGCAGTCCGGAAAAAGAAGCTACACAGGCAAGTGATCGTACAAGGCGCCGTGACCCTTCGTCAACAAGGCTTATCAGCGAACATGCCGATGACAGCGGAGCGACGTCCACCGACGGCGAGACGGGATTCGGCATCAGCGGAGAGAACAGCGCTGAGACTACGCACATAGCTTCGCAGGCTGAAGTTTCGTTCGATGTTTATGGCCTGCTGCTGAGACTTTCCTCTCGGCTGGATATTTTGAAGGGCGCCATGACAAAACAGCACAGCGTCAATACAGCACGGCGACAAAACAGCACGCGTCAAAATAGCACGCTTAAAAACAGCACAGCATCTAAACGGCATAACAACAGAAGAGTACGTGCCAAAACAGGACGCCGTCAAAACAGCACAGCGTCAAGATTGCACAGCGACAAAACAGCACAGCGTCGAAAGGGCACAGCGACAGAAGAGAACAGCGTGAAAACAGCACCGCGACCAAACAGCACAGCGTCAAACCAGGACATTGACAATATAGTTAGCGTTTGGCGTTTTCGGTTTTTATTATTTTGAAGTTAGGCGTACTTTTTCGGTTTTTATTCCAAACAGATATTTTCAGTTTATTGCGGTGAATATTTGTCGACTCAAAAATCCTCGGTTCTTTTCGTTTTATTCATGAAAACCAGCCAGTATACGGACGAAAATGCAATATTTAAAAGCGTTTGTTTAAAATGTATAGTGAGTAAACCAGGCACTGGTTTTCTTATTTGTTGCTGTCTGTGGCAACAGACGCGACCTGTTCTGCAGGACGGACTGGGGCCCTATCATGATCTGACATTATCGTTGTGTGCTCGCATTTGTACAAAGGACGAACATGAGCTTCACTGCCACTTCGGTCGGAGAGGAAAACATCAAAATCCAGAAAATTGCAAGGATTCTACTCAGTGCTTTCATTATAATGCAATTAAATGCAAAGGTGCAAGCGAGCTGGACATGAATGACGAAAATAATCCCTGGAGAAGGGGAACAAGAAGGACAAAGGACAAACACAAATCTCCAAACAGAGCACCAACTGTGTTTCGAGATTTGGGTTTGTCCTTTGTCCCTCTTGTTCCCCTTCTCCAGGGATAATTTTCGTTGTACTCAGTAGGTTTTTTTCCCCCATTTTCACGACTGCGATAGGTGGTGAATTCGTGCCGACCACAGAAACGACAAAAAAAAAAAAAAACAATCTTATGCCCTCCTCTAGTAGACGGAAGCTAAGGGTGTTAAAAAATGTGCGTCATTTACGGACGCCCTTGATTTTCATTGTTCAGTTCACGATTAAACTCTCTTCTTTCAACAAAGAATTCGGTACGCAAATCCATTTCAGGTGTAAAACCCAGATTTCGTCCTGAAGACCTCTGGGCCCGGAGTTTTTGTTGAAAGTTGAATCGTTCTCGGAGACAAGCTGCAAACTGCGAAAGGAAGTGGTCATACGGTCAATAATGAGTCACATCCCCCCCCCCCCCTCCTAACGCCCTCGAGTATACTGACCTTTTTGAGTTAAAACGGAATTTGGAAAAATTAATTCGGCGTCCTTTTACCGGTTTTATTCAGTTTAAGCCAAAAACGCTGAACCTTTACTATAGCGCATGGAGTTAAAAAAAAAAATGCATATCTCGAAGTAGGCACTGTAAAGAAATGGAGGGTCTAGGCCAATTTGTCGAAAGCCAACTCGTCGACGGCCAATTAGTCGAATAGGGCAACTTGTGGAAGAGGCCAACAGGTCGCGGCTTTTTCAAAGCCAAAATATATCACTTTTGTCCTGAAAAGTTAAGGAAAATACTGCCCTATATATAGCAATCCGTAAAATCGCTGCACGGTAATTGACTTTCAGTGGGTTCTTTCTTATCAAAGAGAACAACTTGTCTCCACTTTCATAAGAGCCGAATTGCTTCACTGTAAAAGAAGGTTACAACAATTGCATTCAATTGTTTAACGCTTTCCGCCTGTCACTTTACGGGAATGCTTTACGCTGGACGCCGTTCGATAACTCCTGTTGTGCTAGAAAGTGTGGTTCACTACCAACTTCCGTGCCTTCCAAACTTTTGGTCTGAAGCTGAGATTGCAGTAATGACATTACTGAAATGAAATTACAGTAATTAATTACTTTTTGAAGTAATGAGTAATGTAATGAATTACTTCTCTTGGCTAGTAATTCACTAATGTAATGAATTACTTTCAGGCAGTAATTTCGAGAAAATTACTCATTACTTTTGAAATTACTTTTGTCCAAAATTAGAAAGTTCGTTTGCCAGCTTTAAAAAAGAAGAGAAAAATTATTTCGCATGGTGAAATGTTGTGAAAGAGCATCGGAGGAAATAAACGACGGCCACCTGAGCGCAAAGTCAGATACGAAGAGCTGGACAGACACACAAAGGAGGGCTGGAAAGGCGAAAGAGGAAAGCTTACGTGTAGACGTCGCTCGAAGGCAACGGCTTACAAACTCCAGGCACGACAGTATTAGGGCGTCGCGTCATCACGACGATACTATACTTCGTTCATTCCTAAGCTGACAGTGCGGTGGGTGCTGCAAGCTAACCAGAACCAATCAAACACCTTCCTTTCATCACCTGACCCGTCCCTTTCTGTGCGCGTAGGTATGAACGAGAGCGTGGTTACGTGGCGAACGATAGGCGGGTGACTGCTCCAACAGACACGTAGCTTCCACTGTTCATCCGTAAGCTGACAGCGCGTCGGGTTATGGGTAAACGGCTCATAGGCTACAAGGTGACGGGCACATTACCAGCGAGTTAAACATATTTAAAACCTGAGAGGACAGGACAAACAGATCCCCAGCCTTGTGCTTTCGTCAAGCAAGGTCGAACCGTAAGCTTCGACCATCGTGAACAACAAACGACCGGAATAAATAGTTAATTTCAAATGCCTTGTCAAAGCCCCAGAACGTTTCGTGCGTCCTCGAGCAAAGCAGGTGCCGCTCATGGTGTGCCTCGCTGCCTTCCCTTGGGAAGTTTATTCGGGAATAATCCTACAAGCAGATATCGCCACCCGTTTGTTTGGAAAGTACACAATGGACCTTTTCCGCATACCGACGGCACCAGGCGGTGGCTGCACGAACTACCAATCGATATGGGAGCTACGATACCAGTTTCTTCGCTCTCTGAGCTGCGGCGCGTGCCTAAAGCAACTTTAAAGAGGGGAAAGAAAAACACGACCCAAACGTCGTGTTTTTCTTTCCGTCCACATTCTTTTTTTGTGTAACACAATTATATATATGCGGAAATTACGTGTTCTACTCGCTGATCCACAGCCGCCTTCCGAATTTCCTCGATTTTTCGTGCCGACTTCCGTCGCTTGGCATCGGGCGCTCGCGCGTGCGCAGAACGCTTCTCGGAAAAGGTTCATTTAGAAAGCTGGCGCCCTTCGTCAACTCGCCACACTTCTGCTTAGCAATTATCCAGGCCCTTTGTGTGACAATGTGCAAAAACTTGGGCTCTTCGGGTAGTTGGGAAAAATGCTCCTTGAAAGGAATGACCGAGATTAGGTCAACTATACTAGGCGACCACTTTTCTTGGCAATGCATTGGAGGGTACAGGCACGCGTTCCTCTCCCATTCTGAACGCTAAATAAAGCTGTGCGCGGGCTCTCCTCCTCTCCCCGGAAATGCCAAGAAAAGATGTCGCCAAGTAGAGCTCCTGGGAGAATACAATTGCATAGCGTCCGAGGCAGAAGGGACACGTTTCACGTGACGACTCCTTGCAAGAACGAGCTGCCATTGCAACTTCTAAATCAGGAAGACGGAAATATATCACCCTTTAAGTAAGAACTTTCTCCGTTGAATAAACAGAGAAACCGGTGAGTCGACTGTCTTTCTGAGTCACATCTGAGGAAGCTATTCATCATGTTTAACACTTCTGTCGTGTGCGTCAGCAAAACCACTGTTCAGAACGGTTAACTTTGAGGCAGATACGGTTGTTGCGGTGTAAACAGGAAGATATGAGTTTTGGTACATACAGACCAACTCAGCTCTCTGACTTCACATCACTGCGGTGGCGCGGCTGTCGGCACTGCGCATGCGCAGCGCCTTGCTTCTCCTGGATCTGGCCCCTGCACATCCGCTGTGTGAGCAAACGAGGGCTTGCTTTGTAAACACTGTTGGTGTATACGGTAAATAAAATGAGCACGAATTACTGCCTCAAGGTATTGTCAAAGTAATTTCAACGTAATGTCATTACTTTTCAAAAGTAATTGTAATGTAATGCAATTACCTTTAGTCTGCCGTAATTCGTAATGTAATTTAATTACAGTTTTGTAGTTTTCAGAAAAGTAATTAGCAATATAATTTAATTACTTTTTGAAAGTAATTTTGCCATCTCTGGTTTGAGGCAATTGCTGCCATCAGTATTTTTTTGTTATAGATTTTGTTTAGCTAGCTTTAGAATACATTTTATTATGTGGACTGCTACTATATACTGATCATTGAAACTGACTCTTGGAGCCTCGTGAAAAGTACAAGATGGGGTCGTTACTCGATACTTTATTATTTTTTTTTTTTTGGGGGGGGGGGGGGGGGGTCTCCGGATTGCGGAGCTTGGTAAGCACTGAATTAGGCAATAAATTCCCTTATAACCTAGCGACAATAAATAAAAGGGTCAAGGAGGTTCGAAATTACTCGCGCAGAGAGAGGTGAAGAGCGCGCTCGAAGTTGCTACATGCGTGCTGTTTTGTCGCTGTGCAGTTTTGATGCCGTGCTGTTTTGGCAGGTGCTCTTCTGTCCCTGTGCCGTTTTGACACTGGGCTGTAATGCCGCGTGCTATTTTGACGCGTGCTGTTTTGTCGCCGTGCTTTTTTGACACTGTGCAGTTTTGACGCTGTGCTGTTTTGACCGTGCTGTTTTGTGGCATGCTGTTTGGTCGTGTGCTGTCCTGTCGCGCTCCAGATATGAGGGCCGCGATAAGGCTTCTTTGTGCGGACAAACTTACGCTTAGCTTGGAAGTCGTCCAAATACGCCAAGCGGTCGTGAGCCAAGTGGTCGTGAAAGGGGCACCCCTCGGCTTGCCACCGGCCGAACCGTCTTATAGTTCTGTGGCGTCGGCTCCCCGGCCCCAGGTCCCGCTTCGGGGGCAAGCTCGTGATGATCCTGCGAATACTACAGCTCTGAGAACACCGTTCTCATTGGCACCTCCAATCAACGGTGAGTCTACCAACATGGCCCAACACGCGGGTGTCCAGAGCACTAACCAGGAACGCCGTCCAAGGCCTCGGGCCTCAGGCCTCATTTGGTCAAGCCAGGAATTGCGCCGTCAGAGCGGTGCCTCGCCCACCGCTATCCAAAGGCTTATTAATGTACCGTATAGAACCAGTCACTACTGTTCCGAACGTTGAATCTATCGTTTCAAGTGTTTTCGAGGACGCGACTGAAGATGAAATACACGACTTAAAACTCGTTCTATCTTGCTGTTGACGAGGAACACTTGAAAGTGTTGAACATCTAGGATGTGTGGCCGATGGCTTTCTTTTTCGTCCCTTTCTTGGGAGGTTGCCCAGTCCCCGGCATTACGTGGCTGCAGCGGAAAGTTTTATTCCAGGTACCAACGGCCCGAAATCTTAACGTGTATTATAAAACTTTCCGTAGCCTCAGAACAAAATCGGACGAATTTATGCCTAACTTACTAGGTACTGAAGATGATATTGTCATATTGTCAGAAGCTTGGCTTCATGACGGCGTTCTAAATAGTAAATATGTTACATCTTTCTTTAGACTGCTTCGTAGAGATTGTGATCACACTTACAGGATAAAATATGGAGGTGGCGTACTAATAACTTGAAAACATGCGCTGATTGCTTAATGGCGAAATAATTTGGAGACGTATCAAGAATCCGCCTGGGTTGAGATACTGTTTGGTGGTGGGTTCAACTTTATATTGGGAGCATAATTTTTTTTTTCCTACTTGAGATGCTGCTCTCTTTGTGAACCACTTCAATTTTTTCGAAAATAAAATTGACGCTCCCAACTGTCGCATGCAGCTAAATGGGGATTTTAATTAACCGAATGTTGACTGCACTCTAAAAAAAAGGGTATCACCTTACACCCTTTTGTCCCATATAATGCACCCCAAAACTTCAGTTCGACGTACAGCGCCCTATAGGCCTCCTGCGCTGAAGCTTTGAACAAACTGTAGCGCCCTCATTTTGGGTAGTACAAGCTCACTTGATTGAGCCCCGCACTACTTATGGCACGTTGGTTGAGATTTTTTAATTCTGTCTGGTGCTGAAGAACGAAAAAACACTTTTGGATGCCAGAAATCGGCCAGACTCAACGCCATAAGACAATCAAAAGTGCCAAATTCATGACACCACCACTTGGGTACGCGTCTCTTACCTCTGGGCAGAGCCGTTTATACTGCCTCTGGGTGGTGACGTCAAAACATCTGTGAAGCGACGCTTTAATTTTTTGTTTTCTTTGTCATGTCTACTTTGGAACGCGTGGAACGGCAATTCTTGGCCCACGCGCTTAGCGTCTTAGCTTTGACGGCGTTCGAATTTTTGTTGTTTCTTTGTATTTTCATCGTGATCTCGCGCTCGGCACCAGAGCTGGCACGCTTCTGCATGCGTGACAGTTTGAGACGCCAATGTTTGTACTACCCAAAACAAGGCCTATTAAGTCCCTTTTCGCAGCACCCCCTGGGGAACGCAGGAGGCCCATAGTCCAACAGACGGCCCCAAATTTCGTGAGGGGCTTGATAACGGTGCGATTTAACTTTTTAAATAGCTAAAGTACATATCATAGACCACATAAAGAAAACACTGAGTTTTCTAGCGTGAGCTACACTGGCTGAGGTTGAGCAGTTTCGCGTGGCTTTTAAAGAGCCGTGCTGCGCAAGCGCGAGGAACAGTGACGTCACACGGCGCACAGCTGGCGCGCCGGGGCCGCCGCCGCCACCGCACGCGCCTCTCCGGTCTGCGCATTCCAGAGGAATGACGTCATAGCCGCGGCAGACGCATTGGCGCCGCCGCGTGCCCAGCTGTACGCCTCCGTTGCGCAGTAACCTAGTCTGACGCTGCACCGGAGCCGTTTCATAGCGCCTCTCATTTTGTGCGCATAACCTCACGCTACGTATATCCTGGCATAGCCGAGCTAAGCCACCACAATTTTTTTTGCAGTAGGGCCAAGAAAACCTCAATTATTTTTTTTTTTTTGTAGTCATTAACACGTACATTAGCTATTTTAATAAGTTGTACCACACGACTATTAAGCCCCTCTTAAAACTTGGGGCCGCCTGTTCGACTATAGGGCGCTGTACGTCGAATGGAAATTTTGTGGTGTATTATATGGGACAAAGGGTATCAGATTACACCCTTTTTTTAGAGTGTGGATTTCCGGTCGCATTAACGGTGAATGCTCCTGCACCCGTCAAAAAGCGTCTTGTTTGTTTAACTTTATGAATTTCAACGGTTCTACGCAATACAATATGTTCGCGAACTGCTGCGGTAATATTTTAGATCTGGTTTTATTTAACATTTCTATTTCGGAAACGGCTCGTGAGGACGATCCGCTGGTCACTGCTGACGCTTACAGTATCATCCGGTGCACTACGGTAGGCATACAGCGCTGGCGATTAAAATTGATCTATACAAATATTTCGATCAATATGACTGGACTGATGTCCCACAGTACCCTGATGAAGATTCAATAGTGGATAGTTTTCACAGCGGTAGTAAATGATGCCTTTAATTTGTTCATTCCTTAGTGTCCCAACCATCTCGAGAAGTCCCACTAAGAGGTTTTCCAAAGATTTACAATATTACTTAAGATTAAAATTACATTATCATAGATTATACAAAAAAACGCGGCGGGGCTTATAGTGTGAAAATGTCAATATTTAACCAAAACAAAAAAGCTGCTCTTTAGCAACCAGTATCACTACCGCAGACAGATGGAGCGTAACCAAACAAACGACCCCAAGAATTCTCGCGCTATGTGAAAAAGCACCTCACGAAAGATTCTAACAGTATAACGCTGCGCAGCGAGTCAGCTATAGAAACGTCCCCAAAATATATTTGTGAGTGGTTTTCGCATAACTTTAGTTCATGCTTTTCCAATGCCAGCAACCCCTTTGTTGCGTAGTGTAACATCACTTTCAATGAATATTTACCGTTTACAAGTAGTACGGTCCATGAAGTGATTTTAGCTATTCGAAAGCTGAAATCTAATTTATCCACAGGCTCAGATGGTATGGCCCACTTTATTGTAAACGTATGTGGCGAATGCTTTGCTCCTGTTCATGAAAAAGTGTTCAACTTAACGATACAGGGTGGTACCCTTCTAGATAAATGAAAATATTAGATAGTCGTCTCGATATTGAAGTCAGGTGATTCTTCTGACGGTAGCAATTATCGCTCAGTATCTCTTCTCAGTGCATTTTCAAAAGTGTTTGAGAAGGTGGTGTACAATCGTTTACATAACTATGCTAAAAGAAAGTTTGTTCCTATACAGCACGGTTTCGTCACAGGCAGATTCGTTGAGACTAATTTGTGCACATTTGTCCATCTTGCTTTGACAGTTGTTGAGAGTCTGGGTCAAGTTTACAAAATATATCTGGATGGGTCCGAGTGCCTTTATAAGGTCAATCATAAGCTTTTACTGCTGAAACTCGCGGACTATAGCCTCAGTCCTGAGTACAATACGTAGTTTAGGAGTTATCTTTATAAAACCCAGAATTGATGTAAGGGTATCTGGCTTCTTGTCTCGTCCTTTATTTCCATGTCAGGAGTGCCTCAGGGCTGGAACTTTGGGCCTTTGTTGTTTCTTGTTTTTTTTTTATAAATGATTTGGCGTCGTCCGTAAGAAACTCTCAGGTACTTATATTTGCATATGACGGGAAGTTGTTTCGGCAGGTGAAAATGATCACTGACTGTACTTTGTTGCAGGACGGTCTCTGTTCAGTACTACAATGGTGCAAGAAATCTTTTTTTAAAATCTCCGCAAAACAAATGTCACGTCTCTGTCGCGAAGGCGCACCAATTTATCATATGTGTACATTTTAGGAAATGAATCTATCAGACGGACAACGCAGACACGGTACCTAGATGTTCTTGTACATGACCGCCTCCTTTTTCTTTTTTTTTTCTCATGTGAACTCTATTGTTAGTTAGTCTTTACGTACGCTGGGAATGATGTCTCGCTTAACTAGATAATTTATTACTCATCATTGTCTTATGAGACTATACAGTACCCATGTGCGTTCGAAACTAGAATAGGCATCTGTTGTGTGGAACTCCATCTCTATATCGGCAATGAAAAGTAAAAACAAATTCAAAAGCGATTTGTGCACATATTTACGACATATATTTTGGTAGAAAATGTATTTTTGAATATAAAGCCATTTTCGATTCGATATTAGCCATACTAACATTTGCACGTTATGTAAAAGAAGGTCTGTTTGGGATGTTCAGTTTTTACATAGGTTGATTCAGAATGCAATACACAGTCCTGCTCTCCTTCCCTGTGTTCACTTTCGCATTCCACTTAGAACGAACTCTAGAAGTCAGAGAATTTTATCCAGACCTCATTGGTGATGCATCACCGGTTTCGCGTATCCCACATGTCTTAAACACTCAATTTACTGACATTGATATTTTGAGTACAAACTTGTCGTTTGTGGAAGGATAATTTTTGTGCATGTTTTAATTGGTAATAGACATGCTTGTGTGCTTTCCTATTTTACACAAGCCTATACGGTGATATTTTACATACGAATTTGTAGTTGGTGCCCGAAGAGTTTACGCATGTTATTTATTGCGTATTTCAAGTGTGTGTGCTTAACCCAGTAGGCTTTCGTGCTGTTTGTTAGCCCAAGAAAAATTTGATTGATTGATTGATTGATGATGCTTTTAAAGTGCTAAAACTCTAAGTAATGATCGATTTTTTCTAAAATAAATTATTTTATAAAATGTCTTACTGAATAGCCGACTACGCGGATGTCAGGTCACACAATTAGTGGCAATTAACTAAAACTTGGCCATTGAATTTTTAACTATTATTCTTAGCTGGCATATTTTATTGGAGATCTGTATCCCGTCGTCAAGATAGACCAGCTAAGCTGCTGGATATTAAACAACAAGATTGTTCTTCGAGTAGTCACGTAGCAAATTTAGCTAATTTACCACCTCCAACAATTATTTCGTTTAAAATAAAATAACCCATTTAGCCTATATTGATGACGGGCTACAAATTCACCAAGTGAAATTTGCCAGCTAAAGATGACACTGGTGAAGGCGAGCGGGTTGAACATGAATACACAAAATTGAAAGAATAAAACACGGAGGACAAGCACAGGACAACCACTTTCTTTCATTTAGCAACGACGTTTATTTTGGGCAGAGACATTGCACCCTGAACGAGACCCCGACGAAGAAGGTTGATAACGGAGAAGGCTAACTGGGAGATGGAAAGGGTGATATGGGGGACGGAAAGGAAAACCGGGAGATGGAAAGGTGATAAAGGGGAAGGAAAGCTGGGAGATGGAAAGGGTGATAGGAGATGGAACGGGAGAACCACGAGGCACGGGCATAACTACCGTAATGGTGTATATTTACGGGGAGTTGCGATATTTTTCAAGTTCAGGCCTGATGAAATCTAATTCCCGTCTTGATAAGGTTACTGAGGCCGATGACACGTTGTTTTCTGCGTTCTGGATGAGAAAGGATTCGATGATTTCACGTCCGTGGCGATTGCGGTGTCCCCCTCTTGTCTTGGTTCCTGCGAAGTCAGGCGCGCATCCAATGCATTCGTTCGCGTGAGCCGCGATCGGATGAATGGGGTTGTCGGTTCTTGAAGTGGCTTCGTTTTCGTGCTCTCTTAAGCGGTCATTGATGCATCGGCCGGTTTGTCCTATGTACTCGGCTCCGCATTTGAGGGGGATGGAGTAAACTTTTTCTGTGCAGCAGGTCCGGAAAAGCGTGGCGTGCTTTTTTTCGCAAGCCGGCTTGGCTTCTTGTCGGTTGACCATGTTGCACATGCTTGCCAATTTGAATCTACTGGAAAAGACAACTTTCGTGTCATGGCGTGATGCAATGGAACGGATGCGATGGGAAGCATTATGAATGTACGGTATGCTGGCTACCCTTCGACTGAAAGGCGTTTTTGTAGTCGCTTTTGGGTTAATAAGCTGGTGGAAAACGGACACGAGGCGTTCCACCGGATATCCGAAACTCAGAAGTCGTCGAGTTGGCTCTTTATGCTGTCTGTTGCCGAATGTTGGCAGGATTTCGTTTTAGCTGAAGTGATTAACGTCTTGATGATACCTATCTTAACAGTCTTTGAATGAGCACTCTCAAAAGGGAGCACCGGCTTTTCTGAACGCTGACTGAACGCCCAGCAAACGCCTTCGTTTGTTTTTTTCAATCGCAGGTCTAGAAATTGTAACCCTTCCGAGGATGGAACTTCCTTTTTAAATTTTAGTTGGCCTCCTGCGCTTTCGAACGTGGCCACGATCACCTCGACTTTATTGGCTACAGGGTGAATGATCAGGTAGTCGTCAACGTAGCGGACTACGGTGCATTCCGGGCTGGTGTTTTGGAGCTTTACCTGTATGGTTCTATCGACATAAGACAGGTAGATTTCACTTAATATGGGTGCAAGGCAAGACCCTATACACACCCCGGATTTCTGTATCCAGATTTTTCCTTCGTGCTCGATCATTGTTGATTTCAGGTACAGTTGCAGAAGCTCGAGGAAGCCGGAAAGTGACACTCCGGATGAGTTTTGGAAGCTACAGATTCCGTGTTCGGTGATAGCTTTTTCTACGGATTCGAGAAGAGTAGGAATGTCCAGGTTATAGTACATATCTTCTATGTCTAGGGAAAACACATTTTGTCCTGTGCTTGTCCTCCGTGTTTTATTCTTTCAATTTTGTGTATTCATGTTCAACCCGCTCGCCTTCACCAGTACTTCAATCACCGTGAGCTTTGTCCCGTCCTCTCCCTGGAGCAAGAGTCTGCGCCATGTTCGACCCGACTACGTTTTACCAAGCTGCCATTTTTATATCAAGACAGAACCTACTTCGACTCCGCCTCCGGACCCTGGGTTTTTTATTTGCGGAAGAACACCATTCACCCTTCCGTGCACCAAGCCCTTGGATTCAACAGCCAGAACTGGACAACCAGCCACAAGATAATGCAACTATCCCGCAAGGAAGTTTCTCGAGAATTAAGCTGTCACATCAGCAGTGCAGCATAGCTTCATGACAAGTTGTTTGGTCCAGCCTACGTGAAGCATCCTTCCTACATATTTCTGCAGCAAGCTGCCAAAGAACTTTTAGAGTCGTCCTGGACCAAGATTGTCTCCCAATTCAATCTGGCAAAGTCGCACGCAAGCCCCTACCACCAAGTTCGCCCCACCGACCTACCTAACAGATGCAAAACTGTCCTCTGACACAGAGGCTCTTCTTTCAAAAGGACCTAAGTTCGCTCCAGATCTTCCGGTCTCGAAGGTCGACCACCTGGCAGCCATCCACCAGGTTGCAGCAGTCATACCGGAACAAGAACGACAGGAATTCCTGGGGGCAGCGACCCGTTCAGTCTGCTACCATCCAGCCCCCCGGCCAAAGGCAAGTGTCAACATTCGGTCTGCAGTCGCGGAAATTCGAGAAAAAAACCTGAAGCTCCTCCAGGCGGATAAAGCAGGAGGTTTCGTAGTAATTGATGACGAAATGTACAAAACGAAAGCCAAAGCCGCAGTCGAAAAGAACTTCACAGCCATTAAGAAGAGGCCTTCAGGATCCCTCCGCAGCAAACTGAAAGAACTATGCGTTCAGCTAAACCTACCGAAAATGAAAAATTTGGTAACAGCTCCAGCCAACCAGTATCTGCAAGTATTCTTCGCCGCTAAAACGCATAAGCCGGATGTCCCCCTCCGCACAATAGTATCCGAGAGAGGATGCTGGCAGAAACACCTCGCCACGTTTCTCCAGAAACACCTTTCCGACGTACATCCCTCACAACCTTATCGAATCAAGAACTCTCAGGAGCTAATCAACGCCCTAAAACCGGTTCATACTGGGCTCCTAACTTAGACTTCTTTTCCCTAGACATAGAAGATATGTACTATAACCTGGACATTCCTACTCTTCTCGAATCCGTAGAAAAAGCTATCACCGAACACGGAATCTGTAGCTTCCAAAACTCATCCGGAGTGTCACTTTCCGGCTTCCTCGAGCTTCTGCAACTGTACCTGAAATCAACAATGATCGAGCACGAAGAAAAAATCTGGATACAGAAATCCGGGGTGTGTATAGGGTCTTGCCTTGCACCCATATTAAGTGAAATCTACCTGTCTTATGTCGATAGAACCATACAGGTAAAGCTCCAGAACACCAGCCCGGAATGCACCGTAGTCCGCTACGTTGACGACTACCTGATCATTCACCCTGTAGCCAATAAAGTCGAGGTGATCGTGGCCACGTTCGAAAGCGCAGGAGGCCAACTAAAATTTAAAAGGAAGTTCCATCCTCGGAAGGGTTACAATTTCTAGACCTGCGATTGAAAAAAACAAACGAAGGCGTTTGCTGGGCGTTCAGTCAGCGTTCAGAAAAGCCGGTGCTCCCTTTTGAGAGTGCTCATTCAAAGACTGTTAAGATAGGTATCATCAAGACGTTAATCACTTCAGCTAAAACGAAATCCTGCCAACATTCGGCAACAGACAGCATAAAGAGCCAAACTCGACGACTTCTGAGTTCCGGATATCCGGTGGAACGCCTCGTGTCCGTTTTCCACCAGCTTATTAACCCAAAAGCGACTACAAAAACACCTTTCAGTCGAAGGGTAGCCAGCATACCGTACATTCATAATGCTTCCCATCGCATCCGTTCCATTGCATCACGCCATGACACGAAAGTTGTCTTTTCCAGTAGATTCAAATTGGCAAGCATGTGCAACATGGTCAACCGACAAGAAGCCAAGCCGGCTTGCGAAAAAAAGCACGCCACGCTTTTCCGGACCTGCTGCACAGAAAAAGTTTACTCCATCCCCCTCAAATGCGGAGCCGAGTACATAGGACAAACCGGCCGATGCATCAATGACCGCTTAAGAGAGCACGAAAACGAATCCACTTCAAGAACCGACAACCCCATTCATCCGATCGCGGTTCACGCGAACGAATGCATTGGATGCGCGCCTGACTTCGCAGGAACCAAGACAAGAGGGGGACACCGCAATCGCCACGGACGTGAAATCATCGAATCCTTTCTCATCCAGAACGCAGAAAACAACGTGTCATCGGCCTCAGTAACCTTATCAAGACGGGAATTAGATTCATCAGGCCTGAACTTGAAAAATATCGCAACTCCCCGTAAATACACACCATTACGGTAGTTATGCCCGTGCCTCGTGGTTCTCCCGTTCCATCTCCTATCACCCTTTCCATCTCCCAGCTTTCCTTCCCCTTTATCACCTTTCCATCTCCCGGTTTTTCCTTTCCGTCCCCCATATCACCCTTTCCATCTCCCAGTTAGCCTTCTCCGTTATCAACCTTCTTCGTCGGGGTCTCGTTCAGGGTGCAATGTCTCTGCCCAAAATAAACGTCGTTGCTAAATGAAAGAAAGTGGTTGTCCTGTGCTTGTCCTCCGTGTTTTATTCTTTCAATTTTGTGTAAAGATGACAGTTGAAAAATAATACCAGACTGTAGACAATTAATTTGTTAATTATCACTTTACACACTCCACCTGACGTGCGCCGCGGCGAATTACGTTATCAAGAAGGAATCCGTTCTCCCTTTCCAATGTCCATTTCCTTAGAGATATTTGTCATCCTAGAAAAAAACACCTTGTATATACTATAAATGTATGGAAATGTATGTTCCTTCAGGCCGCTATATCCTGCTTAGAAACATGTTTTGTTTGTGATTCTTTGTTTCAAATACACAACTGGTCAGCTATAGATCTCAATGTTGAAGTTTTGAAGACATGTTGCTTGGCCATATCCTTTCAGGTTTCTGAACGTTTATATTATTTTATTTTATTTTGATTTCCACGTTGATGAACGTTTTAAATGAGTTTTTGAAGCTCAGAAAATTAAAAAAATAAAGTCTCGCAGACTTTGTTTCGTAATTGTAATCGGATGCTTTCTTTTTTATTCTTCTAACTTTCCAGAGTTAGTGACCTTAAGAGAATTTTCATCGCTATTTTCTAGTTGCTCGACATCAGAACAGCAAGTAAAAGGGTGCACTATGGTCGGTGACAACTCAAGAAGGTAGGCGAGGGAAGGAAAGGTTGGAGAGGAGGAAGCGGACGCAACGCTGGCGAGGGGAGGATGAAACCCCCGCCCTTCGCCAGCGTTGCCACCGCTTCCTCCTCTCCCACCTTTCTTTCCAACACCCTACCTTCTTAACCCGCAACATACTACAGCTCGGTATCGTTATTTTTATTACGTAGTCATAATGAATGCCTGGAGCTGAGCTGGTTGGTATGACATGATTCCGAAGGTTTCCAGCTGAACGTAGAGGGCAAAAAACAAGGAGGGGAGAAAAAGAAACACACGCTGCGTGACTATCAATCATTTACTGAAATTCTTCTTTTCTTTTTCATCTACCTTCATGAATTATACTATTTACTGGAATTCTTTTTTTTTTCCTTTTCATCTACCCTCATGAATTATACTATTGAGTTCCAAGGGGTAACTTCTTCGGTGTGATATTTGGTGGCTAGCGTTCACATGTTCCTGACTTGCTTTCTCACTTGGGGCGCTCCCAGAAGATAGAGTTTTTCTTTTGGAACTAGCGTAATGAAGGCGGCACTCACGCAGTCATCCCCGTGCGCCTCAATAGCCAGAGATTCCAGGATTTCCCTTGCAAGCTGGTTTTTGTGTTTTCCGACGATGGTAATGTTTTCGACATCAGGAGCACATTGGCATACTCGACATTGCGCCGGAAGATGGCCAGCTGACATTAGTGCGCCAACGGAAGCTGCATGCTCCCTGGTGCGGTCGTAATACACCGCCCAGTTTGTCCAATATAGCATTTGCCACATGACAACGGAATACTATACACAATCCTTTCTCGCACGGGGCGTACGGTGTTCGGTGCGCGATGCCACAGGTGGACCTCTGATTTTGGTCATTCCTACAATTCACCTTACGGCACATGGCATATGCCTTGTTGGGGGCTGAGCATACGACCTGTACGCCTTGTCGATGATGATTTTCTCATACTGTGTAATTCCGATGCAGACGAGCCGAGGCAACGGGTGTTTAAATGATGTCATATGCACCTTTAAACACAGCTGCTGCCCAGGACTATTTTTCAACCCAGACTTCCGGTAAACCGGTCCATACGGTTTCTGGATCTCCTTGGAGTTCAGGGATACCCACGTGTGCTGGATGTATGAAGCCCGCTCATGTAAAGGATTCCTTCCAAGCAACTCGGAACACACAAAAACTTTAAAACGAGGGTTGGCCAACCAAAGCTCTTGTCTCGGCATTACAAAAATCTGCCCCCATAGAGTCGGCCGCAGTTTTCAAAAACAGCTCTGAGGCTTCAGGACTCTGGTGACGC
>JABSTQ010007539.1:5000-48930 GCA_013358835.2 Ixodes persulcatus
GACCACGCTAAATTTAGCGAGAAAATGGACATCACGTGACCTGAACACCAATTAAATTCCACGCTAAATTTAACGGGAAAATTCAGTCTCTCTGCTAGATTTACCGGTAAAATTGAAGTCACGTGACCTCAACAGCAATTCAATTCCCCGCTAAATTTCGCGTGAAAATGAATCGGTGGCGAGGGCACGTGACGTCAATTTTCGCGCTAAATCTAGCGGAAAAACTAAATTTGTTCATGGTTTACGTTACACGAACTCAAGTGACGTCACTTTCCCCGCTAAATATAGCGGGGAAACTGGATTGGAGGGGAGAGGAAAGGATGGAGGAAAAGGAGGAGGAGGAGGAGGGGAGGGTATGGAGGAGGAGGACGGGCATACCCTACCCTCCGTACTCTCCCCTCCTCCTTCTCAAGAGCGCCGCTCTAATTTCGCATTACAAATATTTGTAAAGGTCTTTAATGTTTTTATTGAAATTGCCGGGGGAGAGGTTGAACAGCTAAGGAGTCAGGCCATATATATTTAATAAATTTAAAATATTTTCTGCCAAATATTTATTCCGAATATTGGGACGCTAACAGTTAAAAATAAGAACGTGTCGTCGTTATAAGCCCGCGTTTGACACGGTATGGTCGGTGCGGAGCGATCGACTGAAAAAGCACGAAGCTTAAAACTTGCAAATAAAAAATTAATATAGTGTGTATTTAAAAAAACAAAACAAACAAAGAACACACACAAGGGTATTTTCGGTAGGAATAATGCAAATATGCATGGTTTTAATGACACCGTAATTGCGGTGGGAAATTGGAATGATCGGTTTTCTAAAATAGCGTGAAATGATTTTGGAATCATGTTGAATAAACCTGAGACTGGGGCAGAAATGAACGCATAATTCAAAGGAACAGGAAAAGACAGCACGACATCTTGAGACGTCGTCCTGTCCGTTTTTGTTCCTTCGACTTATGTGTTCATTTCTGCCCCAGTCTCAGCTAGGTTTATTCAACATGGTTAACATTCACCAGCACCGCCTGCACCCTTACTATATTATCTCTGACTCTAGGATGTTCCGATTTTCGCAATGTTTTCTGGTACGCGTGCCTCAGCGTCTGTAAGCCCGATTCCCACGGTGCGATTTTGTAGTTGCAGCGTTTAGCACCCCCGATTTCGCCACACCTTCTTTTCTACGAGCGATGTTGCAACAGATTGAATCACTACAGCCCATTGGATGTCATTCGCAACTTTGGGACGATTTGTTTTACTATTTTGCACTTGGGACAATTTTTTCTGGGACCATTTTTTTCGGGTACCATTTTTTCCGGGATTATTTTTCCCAGGGCCATTTGTTTCGCGACCATTTGTTCAGTTTCCTGATTAGTGTGGTTCATAACAGACGTCTGCTCTGTGGTGCGTGAAAACAAATGGCTCGAATATAAATTAGGGTGTTTGTTGCTTGAATGCTTAGACAAGAAAAAGTGAATATTCCCGAAGGGGCGAGTGATGTTTTCGCTGTAAATGACAAATTTAGCGCGTGCCCTCACTCTAAGAAAAAAGGGAGCGTGACTTGCTCCCTCAAGGATGCAAATACGCTGCCACAACCATTAGTCCCCTAGGGGAGCAACTGTAACGGGAGCAACCTTTGCTCCCCTACCGTTAGCCCCTCAAATTGGAACCCCCAGGACTAACGTTAGCACCCTTGCATTTAGGCCACTGGGACTGAACTATACGTAGCAGTGCGCGTTGAATGACTACAGAATACACAGAAAGAGTAAAACACGTAAAGGGCGAACACTGACACACACAGTTCTTTCAATGAGCAACGAACATTTATGACATGCCCATGACGCTACGACCCTGAGCTCCAAAGAATTGAAAGAAAGAAAACGAAACTACTCAAATTTAAAATAAAACCAAATTACTGACAAATTTTAAAAATACCAAATTAAAATGATGGGAAAAATTATGGAAATTAACCCCTGAAAAAGGGAGAAAAGGAAGACGAAAAGAAAGGTTGGAAATTAACCCATGAAAAAGGGGAAAATGAAGAAGAAAAGAAAGGTATAGAAAGCCAAATTAATAATTGATCAAAACAAGCTTTTTTACGATAATTCTGGCGCGAGGAACTCCAGCTCTTTTGACGATAACGCCAAAGGAGGCTCAGAGACATTGTTCGTGGCGTATCTGATCTTAAACGCTTCAATTGTTTCACGCCCACACTTATTTCTGTGTGAATCAAACACAGTGGTGTTTTCAAAGTTTGGGGTGCAATCGTGGCAGGTACGGGCATGCACATCTACTGGATAGAATCAGTCCAATGAAGCCTTGGCAACTCCTAAATGGTGCTCCCTAAGTTCTAAATGATCGCCTTAAGAAAATTTAGCGAAAACATTTTCCCGCAAAATTTATCTAAAAACAGTACCCTCGAAGTTTAGCGGAAAAATTTTACTGCCAAGTTTAGCGGAAAAAAACAAATTTCCCACTAAGTCTAGAGGAAAAAAGTCCCCGCTAAATTTAGCGGAAAAAGTTCCCCGCTAAATTTAGCGGGAAAAAAATCCCCCTTAAATTTAGTAGCGGTAAATGTAGCGGAAAACGTTTCCCGCTAATTTTAGCGGAAAACTTTTCCGCTAAGTTTAGCGCAAAAAACATCCCCGCTAAATTTAGGGGAAAAATATTCCGGCTAAATTTTGCGGGTAATTTTTTTTCGCTATATTTAGCAGAAATATTTCTTCGCTAAATTTAGCGGGGAACTTTTTCCGCTGAATTTAGCAGGTAATGCATCGGAAATTTCCCTCTCAATGGGAGGGGAGCAGGAGATGAGGAAGGGAGGGGAGGAAGGGGAGGAGGGGCATACCCTCCCCTCTGTACCCTCCCCTCCGCTCCTCAAGAGCTGCGCTCTAATTCGGTATTACAGGGAGTTGTAAGCGTCTTTCATTTTTTACTGAAATGATTAGACGCGCAGTTTGTTTGAAAATAACATCGCGGACATTTGTTCTGCACCGTTCGCGCTAGGAAAAGCTAAACCTTCAAATTTCGATTACCTTCTTTTTTGCCGAAGGCCTGTGTGTTGCTTTGAGAGGCGGGTAGCGCATTTGGCGCCACTCGTAAGATCCGTAGACCGATGATAATGGTGATGATGAGAATTCGCGGCTATTTCTTTTTCTTGTTTCGTTTGGTTGCGAGTGCCCCGCAGTTAGGACTTGAAAGTAAGCATATTGGGCAGATATCTGCATGATTGGGTGAGAATTAAAGCCCGTAAAACGTAGCTCCAACCAAATCTCGAAAAGAAACCCAACGTTTTGAAACCAACTCGGTTTCTTCTTCAAGGTTGACTGAAAGCACGCGGAAGAGCAGCAGCTCCTAACCTTTTCGTCTTTGAATATTTGAATACGAAGAGGTTAGGAGCCGCTGCTGTTCTACGTGCTTTCAGTCAGCCTTGAAGAAGAAACCAAGTTGGTTTCGAAACGTCGGGTTGCGTTTCAAATATGGGTTGGAGCTACATTTTTTTACTTTAAGCCCCGCCGTAAGTCTCTACCGCGTGAATGCAATGGCCTGAGGAGCGCAGCCAGCGCGCGAAGAATCTTGGAGGCAGGGCACTCACGGACTCCGGACGGCACACCTCGCTCTTCTAGTACATTTTACCCCCACTACATGGCAACGAAAGCATGCCGACTAGAACATTTCATGTCACAAATAGGAACACTTTTCGCTCTCGCCTTGGTGATCCAAATCTAAATATCATGGCCACAATAATTCAAAGCAAGAAGGCAGAAACAAAAAGAATTCGGCTACCGGAGCATTTCCCAGCACCCTTTCTCACGTTACAAAATATCTGCGCTGCACGGCGGCAATCGCAGCTATGTCTTATGCGCACTGGGGCTGGCATATATAAAACAAAATTTAATCGCATCAATGCTTTTTTATTCGCCGTTACGCAAACAAGCTGAGCCGAGCGCAGTGGGAAAAGCTGTGGTCGAGCTCCGACATGCACACTCCCATTTCCAAGGTATACCGCATCATCGACAGCCTTTCCGGTAGAAGAAAACCGCGAGAACTGCACGCATCCTTGGCCCTTTCACGTAGCACCAACATTGCCAATATTGCTGAAGAGTTCGCTGACAGGTACGCAGCAGTTCGAAGCAAGCCACCAAGCACGTTCAGCCAGACACTTCAACATCGGCGCTGGATACGGCATTTACTGTGAAAGAACTTGAGGCGGCCTGCGAGCATGTAGGCGGAAAAGTTCCCCTGGCCCTGATGAAATCAGCAATCAGATGCTACAAAACCTTCCAACCACCTACATAAAATATATTTTGAATTTTTTCAATGAATATGGATCACCAGCAAAATACCAGACATCTGGCTCACGGCATGGATAATACCAGGGATTTCCCCAGACCCCCCCTAGGGGGGGTTTAGACCCCCCTCGTTTTTCCGAAGGCACCCCCTTAATTCACAACGACTCCTATATTCGCAATGCCCCCCCCCCTTTAACCCCCCAAAAAAAATTTAGACACCCCCCTGATTTCAATTCCTGGGGAAACCCCTGGATAATACCAATCAAGAAACCTTCCAAACATCCAGCTCTACTATCCTCGTATCGTCCAGTATCTTTGACATCGTGCCTGTGTAAAAAAAAGAAGAAAACAATTGTTTTGTCTGTATGTTTATACAGACTAGAACTTGGTCTGCCTCTACGGGCGACGAGTCTCCCAGCTGTAGATGAGCAATTTAGCCAGTGCAGTACAACCGCTAGCCTGGGGTCTTTAACGTGCACCACGCGGTAGATACACGACCGCACGCCGGTACGATGCTCATCCAGATCGAAACGGGTAGGGGTGGGGATTGAACCCAGAATCCTGGGTTCTGCAGCGCGAGCTTTCGCTCCACGTGCTCCGAGCTGGTGTGCGCTAGCCCACTCGGCTTATGGAGAGGATGGGGCATGCCAGGCTTATGTGGTGGATCGACACAAAGAAGTTTTTCCCACATTGCGTGACTGGCTTTCGTCCATGACTCTGCTCATCAGACAGCATTCTTGATATTGTAAGTGACATCAAGCACAATACCAATCAAGGAAGGTCAACACTGGCAGTATTTTTTGATGTCACACGGGCTTTTGATAATGTTGATCTCTCAGCAGTTCTTCAATCTCTCACAGCCATGAGAATTACTGGTCGCGTCCAAGGCTTCCTCTGCAACCTGTTGAGCCACGGAAGTCTGAAGATAAAGCTCGGATCGTCCCTCAGCACTTCTCGCTCGTGCGCTCGCGGTTTACCACAAGGAAGCGTGCTATCACCACTACTCTTCAATTGCATCATGGCTGGCCTTCCGAATGCACTGCCTAAGCTTTTTGTTGTAATAGAAATTTCACTGTACGCAGATGCTATTTGCATATGTGTCTCGGGTCACAACCATAAAAACCTTCGTGACATTTCCCAAACAGCCATTCACTGCGTCCAACAGTACGTTCAAAGCGTAGGACTACAACTGGCAGCTGAAAAGACCGCTTACATCTTATTTCCGGGTCGCCATCGCCGCGGAGCTAATTTTAAGCTGCATCTCGGAACAACACAACTTCGTCAAGTCTGAAAGTACAAGTTTCTGGGCGTTACACTCGATGCTAGATTGACTTGGAAAGATGCTGTTGGTGCTTCATTCCATTCAGCATCTATCGCAGGTCCGCAGCTAACGCCGTACGCCGAGTGGCTGGTGCCTCATGGGACAATGCCCCACGATCAGTGCTTGGACTTCATTCCTCTCTTGTCCTGAGTCGCATCCTGTAGATGTTAGCATTCGCATCTCCCTCATTCACACAATATGAGAGGCTTGAGAGGCTCCACAGGAAAGGCATCCGCGCTGCTCTTGGTGTACCTCAAGCCGCTAGAAAAGAGCTTATATACAGTGAAAGTCAAGCTGCACCTCTACGTCTGAAGGCTACTGAGAAATTTCTTATTCAGCTCCTTCGTCTTCTCGAAACGCCTGCGGGACGGAGACTCCTTCAGAGGCTACAGAACAGGAGCTACTTACACTTTAAATCATGCTTTCACACGCTACAATTACTAGGTTGGCGCCCATCAGTTTCCGTTGTTCCGACAGCGTTGCGGCTGGCCCATTAGATTGAAAATGGGCCATTTGCAGAGAGGCCATTCCAAAGTTACACCCTAAAAGCAAAACTTCACAAGTTGTGACCAAGGCTCTCACAGAAGACCAACTTTCTGTGACCTATTCAGGTTTTCTTCGAGTTTACACAGATGGCTCAGTGAATGCATCATTACGAAGCAGTACAGCTACTTTGGTCATCCCTGAACTGCAGTGCGAATGGAATAACAAATTTCATGGCATGGTCTCTCCAACCACAGCTGAAGTTGTTGCAATCACAGAGGCACTCGTCGCACTAAGCCGTTACCATCCTAGGAACGTAGTGGTGATCACAGACTCCCGATGTGCTTGCTCTTCGATGACTTCTCATGTGTACCGAAACGACAACCAGCAGGGCCTGAATTACCCTCCAACATATAAAAGCAAACGAATTCGTGGTGCAGTTTCAGTGGGTCCCGTCGCACATTGGGATTAAATGAAATGAAGCTGCTGATCGGTTAGCCGCAGAAGCTCATCATCGGACCCCCTCGCGCGAACCACCTGACGACGCTCGCCAACATAGAGCAGATGTTCGCCGACACATTGCGTCTCTGCATCTAGATACAGATACTCACTACCCATGCATGACGAAAGGACTATCGCGCCTGGAAGCTACAACCCTGTTCAGATTAGGTACAGGAAGTGCTAGGACACCCGCGCGGTAATACAAGATCGGAGTCACGCAGTCTCCGCTTTGCTCAGCATGTGCTGTCCACTGCGACTAAGATCACCTGCTTCTGGAATGCCCAACCTTTCAATCACAATGAGATACACTTTTCCAGCGGCTCCGCGCGATCGGCGTGGCACATGCCACTGCTGATGACCTGACTTTTCCTAGCGGTTCACGATCACGCCGCGAAAAGACACAGCGCTTTCTACTCGACTTCTTAAAATCGACGACTCTGCTTACACATTTGTGACCATATCTTCTTAACCGAACGATGCTCCTGGTGTAATTGCGTACTTTGAAGCGCACGTAAGTGCTGCTTTAGGACAATGTGTGTGAAGTTGGATATGTATGAGTGAGGTTGTATGTGAGCAACAAAGCCAAAAAAATCAATGGTAGGCTAACCGCTTACAGTTATAACGTCATTCTCTCTCTCTCTGCAGATCGAAACGGACAGGGGTGGAGATTAAACCCAAAATCCCTGGGTTCTGCAGCGCGAGCTTTCGCTCCAAGTGCTCCGAGCTGGTGGTGCTGGTGTGCGCTAGCCCACCGGGCCACCGATCCCCCACTGTATTCAGTGACACCACTGATCTCTAGGACTATTTGCTGGATCGCGTTTGCCCGCTCCGCGAATGCGGCCACGGTCAGCCATCTATTTGGTAAAGTTATATTAGTATGGTGGTTGAAAGATCCCACCATGGTAAGACTTATAAGCTTCTGTGCAATATGCATGTGATAGAGTCGAAAGACTCCTTCGTATGCTCGCCTTTGGCATACAACAGATTGCCGATTACAGTAGAATGATGGGCTAAATTTTAATAAATAAATAATTAATATTTTTTTTCTTAAAGTGCCTGGCATTAACTTTTTGGGACATAAAGGTTATATTTTTAGACGCAGGGATACTATATTACCCTGACGAGGTCTGAAGGCAGTTTAAAGATAGCGGATATTGCCCCATTTCTTTGGCGTACAATTTTCCCCGTCCTGTCAAACCAATTTTTTTCCAAGTGGTTCGAGCAGACCACGCTCGTCTCTGAAGGCTCCCAGTTACAGCTGCCGACGTTTTCCACCCACAGCTGAAGAATCGCGGGGCGATTTCGTTGTGTGCGAGTGTCTGATCTCTCGTGCGGAAAAGCAGCTGCATAGCGAAAGAAGAGAAGAAGTAAGCGAGAGAAGATGGCCGCGAAAGCCTGTAATCGCGAGTATTAGTTTACGAAAAGGAAAGAGGGACATTGAAGACAAACAGACAAGACAGGCTTTCGAAAACCTGTCTTGTCTGTTTGTCTTCAATGTTCCTCTTTCCTTTTCGTAAATTAGAAACCAACACCCTCAACCATCTACGAGTATTAGACTTTATGTTTTTTTTCTTATTATTCTAAAAGAAGGTATTCGACTTAACAAACTAAGACGATAGCTAACATGGCGCAGTCGACAATAACAACCATCGCGGACCTCAACGCCCACAAAGAACTCCGCAACGAAATCAAAGATATCAAGATGCGACTCCAAACGCTTCCCACAGCTTTGAACCTCGCCAATGGTAAAGGCAACGATCACCGGGAAGGAGAGGAGCACGTCGATCAACGCAGGCCCGAAGTGCCGCAAGCGTCAAATTGTTCCGTCTCCGAGCACGTCAACGACAACGAAATACAGCCCCTCGCATCGGACAACATCCTCGACGTTATCGCCGAAATGCAATGTCAGCTCGCCCAAGCCCTGATACACAACTCAAGACCTCGTTAAGTGCACTCAACGGGTGACACGGCCGCAGCCATACAAACATTGCAAAGTAACCAGCGAGAAAGTTTGAAAGAATGGCTAAAGGAAATCGAGCGTGTCGTGTCTCTGGGACACTGGACGCCGTCACTTACGATGCTCAACGCTATTACACGCCTTCGCGGAGCAGCGCGTGACTGGTATAAATTATACGGAACTCAAATCTACGACTGGGACATATGAAAGCACGCAATAGCCGAACGTTTCAAGCGAAAAATGTCGCTCTAGGAGTTTCTAGATTACCAAAACGACCGCCTGCTCCGACCAAACCAAACGCTTGTACAGTACATGTACGCGGAAAACGCTATACTTGAGAAGGCCCCGCAGAAACTCGGACCCGAAGAGCGTATTTCCTTGATCCTCAGTGGAATTCAGGACGACAAATGGGCTTCGCCCCTGGCCACCAAGAACTGTACGTCCGTGCTCGAGCTCATCGACCGGGCGATGCATCTCGACAACCGAAGAAAGTTGGAGGTTCAATCCACTACCGAACCGGAACAGCTGTCTAACAACAAACCGTTTGTGCAACGTGAGCAGAGCCAGTGGTCTACACAGCGACCATTGCTGTACGCCAACAGTCCACAACCCAAGAGTACGTCAACACTTCGAGCCGAAGATAGAAGAACCAAGAAGCAGGACGAGTACCATAGTCACCATGAAAGAAATGTCTACTGTTTCCTACGGACACGTGGAGACGCACTTACAATCGTCACAGCCTACACGAACGGAGGCAGCCTTCTCGGAGCCTGCATCGAAACTGGTGCGAGCGTCTCGACTGTTACCCCAAGGTTCTTCCACCCAATCAAGAGAAAACAGCCTGCAGTGGACATGACCTGGTCACAGTGCTGGACAGACAGGTCGAGCCTCAGTGGACGACTACACTATCAATTGACGTCAGGAAGTTGACCATCCGACTCCCCGAGGTGCTGGTTCTTCCACTTCCTTCTACAATGGACATACTTCTGGGATCAGACTGGAGGAAGCTTGGTAACGTCGATGTAATATTTCACGTGTCGAACGACATAACTCTGGTGATACTTCCGGCACACGACGTGACTCAACGAGACGAGACCACCACGGAACAACAAATCCCTCAAAGAACAGGAGAGGCACTGATTTCAACATTTGCAATGGAAACTACAAAACACATCGATAATGATGTTGCGATGTTTGCCTCCTTTCAACCGTCAAGTCAAGTCCAGACGTGGACCTTGAACAAAATATCGGTGCGGCAGTTGACATCATGACGCCAGATTCAACCTCAGAGGAGCGTGAAAGGCTGCGCAAAATACTAATGGCGCATTACACAGCCTTTGCCACAAAAGAATAACAGCTTGAAATGTACCCACATGTGGAACATTGAAATGAGCTGCGAGACTCAATCCCGGTAGCCTCGCGTCCTACCGATGCTCCTACCCTAACCGCAAATCGAGGAGAGAGAAAGTCGATGAATACCTGAAACAAGGAGTAATCAAGCCAAGTCAAAGCGAGTACACAGCACCAACTGTCATAATAGACCAGCCATACCATTCACCTACTCCAAGATGAATGGTCCTCGACTACCGCAAGCTCAACGCTAAAACGCTGAACCCTCCGTATCCGATGCCGCTAATGGGGGATGCTTTTGAGGAAATCATGAAAGACCACTCACGTTACCTCTCCTCCATGGATGTCAAGACAGCCTTTCTCACGGTCCGTGTGAAATCCGAAGACTCCCACAAGACAGCTTTTGTGACACCAGATGGGAGGTATGAGTATTTGCGTATGGCATAAGGCTTCTGTAAAACTCTACAAACAATGCAAATGGTGATGCACAAGATTTTTTAGAGACTTCACGCACTACCACGTACATAGACGACATTGCACAAGGAAAAAGATCCATCGGTGAAGCTCTCTAAACTTTTGGAAACGGCACTCCGTCGTGTGTTACTCAACGGCCTAAGGATGGATATCCGGAAGTGTCAGTTTGTGCACTGCCAAGTATCATTTATTGGTTATATCATCACGGATGAAGGGAGCATTCCCGATCCAAACTGAGTGGCAGGCGTTGAAAGGTTCCAGCCCTCAAGAGATGCAAAGCACCTCTATTCATTTCTGCAGTTCGACAACCACTTCCGAAGATTCATAGAGAACTCCTCGGCGAGGACGCTACCACTGTGCAAGCTTCTTGCCAAAGACAGTGAATTCGCTTAGTCTGAGGAACACCAAAATATTGTAGACTGTCTGAAGCCCGCCTTAAAAAAAATCCTCGCCAACTTTCTCAGTGACTGCCCTTCAACGGTGCATACGGACGCCAACCAGCATGGCCTTGGCGCCATTCTCACTCAGACGCAAGGCGCACAAGAGCGTGTGATTGAGTATGCGAGTCGTGCACTAAACGCACACGACAGCCAATTCCACTCAATCCTGCTGGGACGTATGGCACTACACTGGGCTGCCACCGAAAATTTCGCCATCTACCTCAAGGGCAGCCAACAGTTCATGGTGTTGACCGATAACCTCAGCCTTACATACCTAGCACAGAAAGCAACAGCAAACCATTATTTTGCAAAACAGACCATCGAGCTTTTTGACTACGACTTCAGGATTCATCATCGTCCTGGCAGAATAAACGAAGCGGACGCCCTCTTTTGACTTGAAGACCTGGACAGAAAGCCGGAGTCTCTCCAAATCAATGGGACAACAAGTAGTGGCAACTTCACTTGCATGATATTACAGATAGACAACAATTGCTTACGCGAACACCAAAAATGGATGGAGACTGCCAACGTCTACAACAACTGGCAGACAAGGACAACACAAAGTTGGCACAGAAACACGGCATCCTAGTGAAATTAAGTGCAAAGGGAAGTGGCCTCAAGGCAGTGGTACCTGCTGTGTCAAGAAACACCGTACTACGGATGTGCCACGACTCAACTGGACATATGGATGTACAGCGCCCCCTAAACCAGATTCAGAGAAGGTACTGGTGGCCTTGCATGTCGCGCCACGTGAGAGCGTATGTGCAGTCCTGCCACGCATGTCGAAGTGTCAACCGGAGGACCACAATTGCAGAAGGGTCTTTGCAACCAAGAACGATCTCGGCTGTACCAAATAAGGTGATTTCGCTCGACCACTTCGGACCTTTGGAAGAATACAATGGCTACCAACATGTGCTTGTGTGTATTGCCCAAGCTACACGTTACGTGGGCGGAGTTGCAGTGCCTTCAACGGCTTCGATGTTCTACTTCGACTTCGTAATGAACCGGTGGACACCAAAATTCGGTGTCCCCAAGACGATACTGACCGATCAAGTGAAAGGTTTCGTCAAGAAGAGGACAGCTGTAGCACATCGAAGCTTCGGTATCACACACGTAACGACTCCGCCATACTGGCCGTAGGCTAGCGGACTGGTGGAACGGGCTGTTGGGCTACTAAAGAATGTGTTTCGAAAGATCATCGAACCACACTCTGACTGGAGCAAGATGCTTCCCGAAGCAGTCTTCTCGATTAACGCCGCTAGGCAGAAATCATCTTAACACACTCTGTTCGAGCTGATGCACGGGTATGATCCACGTCTATCTGGGCAGCTGTGTCTGTCCGATGTCGAGGAAGAGCTAAACTAAGCATCGAGGCTCTCTGAAGTTGCAAAGAAACGAGACAGAGCGAGAGAAAACTTGGAAGGGAGTCAGGCATCAGCCAAGCAGCACTACGACGTCAAACGCAGGAAGCTAAACTTCCAGATCGATGACATGGAGTACTGCACACTGGGATCCCTATCATCGACTCTCGACCCCTTATCTGATAGTCCATACAGAGGACCAATGAATTTGGGAGAAAATACAGTCAAAATTGTGACCATTGACCAGAGTGGGAACCGACGGAACGAGAGAGTAATATACGTCGAACAGCTGCGTAGGCACACCACACCACATATTAGTTGCCCCGAGTTCGCCGACACCATCCTTGGGAGGCAACTTCAGTTGGACCTCGATTCCAACTTCGAGACAGAGGCATCCGAGCCGCTTCGGAATCTTGGTTCCGTCTGTGACACAGAGGATCCTGAGCAGAATCAGCCAAGCCCAGACCACGACATATAGGAAATCGAGCTAAGTGGTGACGTCGATTCCGAGAGCCCAACCAGAGATACCGAAGCCGCAGGTGTAGTACGCATTCGCCCACCAGGAACTCGGTGAATCCCTGTTCATTTGAAGGGCTTCGAGATCTGAGGTCAAATCAAGATTACTTTGGGGTGCGTGAGCGAGTGCCTGATCTCTCGTGCGGAAAAGCAGCCGCATAGCAAAAGAAAAGAAGAAGGAAGCGAGAAGAACGAGAATATGGCCGCGAAAGCCTGTATTGCGAGTGTTAAACTTTATGTTTGTTTTCTTATTAATCTAGAAGAAGTTGTATGATTTAACTAGATCAAACTATAGCTAACATTGTGGAAACCTTGGGAACAAATAAAACGTTTTCACCGACCGTGTTCCTGCACACCAGGATAGCCAAAAAAGGCTGAATACTTACCGATGGTAAGTTCTTGTCATTTCGGGATTGGGACGATTAGAACAGCGCGCCGTACAATAGGACGACATAGTCGATCTTTCTTTGTCGAATCCACTGAGTTTCAAGAATCTGCTTCGTCAAGCGACTTCAATCAAGCACAAAATCCCCTACGGTACAGGGTACTCACCCACGGCTATTCGTAACTTTCTGCGATGGTAGTACCGCGGTGTGAGAATCGCGCTCCCTAGCTCCTGGATGATCGGCTTCACAATAAAGATGCTCGCTTACACCTTCCTGACGTGAAAAAATAAAGTAAGGCTCTTATACATCTAGTATATAGCAAAACTATAATTACTTACGCGTCGCAGACCCAGCCTCGTACTGCTGTTCTACGGCGATCATCCAGATGACAGCCATTTTGATAGGCGCCAGTGCGCCCCCTATTGGTCGTGAAAGTTGCGAATTTTTGTGGCAGCCTGCCGCCACGTCGCGGTCCGCCATGTCACTATGATGGCTAGATATAATATAACTCTACCAAAAAGATGGCTTACCTTTGCCACATTCCTGTGCATAGGATGGGAAAAAGCGATGTAGCAAATACTCATAGAGATCAGTGAGTGACACTAATACCGATGCAGCTGTTGGGCGAGAGTAGAAGAGAATGAGAAAGAAGTCATCATGAACAGGATCAACGCTCCGAACTCCTGGTGGTACCAGTCTCCCGAACCGACCGGAGGATTCAACGACAAATACTTCCAACATGTAGTTCCGACATCAGAGTACCCGTTCCGGCAATCAACGGGATCTTTCGGCATACCCAGCGCTCACCCTAGCTTCACCTCGGCCGGATTCGAAAGGCACCACTGCCCATATTGCCATCAACCAGCACTACCATGTCCATTGACTTCCTGACTTCCGGTCACTTTGAAATCCACAAAGAGTCGTCGGATGAGGTAAAAAAAAGGGCCGTGCGGTTCCCGACAGTAGTGCACTCCCTCCTTGCTGCCGTCATCACGCTGCTTGTGCTTGCGGGCGCAGCCGCGCTGATGATGGAGTTCACGTTCTTCAACTCCCTTGACGATACCAGGGATGAAAATGTATTACCGGAGTTTGCGATCGATGGCTCGTCCGGGATTGTACGGAAGAAACCATCCAAAACCCCGGGGATCTTCAGCGATCGGTCCGCAAGTGACACCAAGGGTGACTTTAGTGACATTGAGAAAGAAAATGAGGCGCCAGCCATGTCTACGAGGATAACACTCACCACAGATGGAGACGATGAGACCGAGCCACTGGAAGGGTACAACCGGAACAACGCACAAATAAGGAAGACGAGGAACGTGAACACAGGACAGAGGTCGGACTTCCACTGAATATTGAATAAAAGGAAAAACATCGACCTAACAATCCACATGATTATCGCGTCGACATGTGTTTAAGAAAAGTCACCTGATTCTTAGGTAAACTAACCGAAGTTGACCGACGCATGTTGAACTTTTCTTTCCTATCTCAGAAGCATCCGGCAGTTCTCGTGTAGTTTTTTCAACCTATTTTCCCAAAATCATGATTCAATCCATATTTGGCTTAGAGATGCAAGTTACACAGTGTCAAGGCAGGTGCCCTCCAACAGTTGATCTCAGCGACAACGCGTGCTCGCGCGCTCGGTCGCTGACACAACGGCCCGTCTGTCCGAGGTACACCCGTGAGCTATATGAAGGTGAACAGCCCTCTTCTTGTTTTTGACGCTCCTGCAAGTTTTGTAGCGTGAGCTACACTGGGCGAGGTTGAGCAGTTTCGCGTGGCTCGCATAATGAGCCGTGCTTCGTGCTGCGCAAGCGCCAGGAGCAGTGACGTCAGACGGCGCACAGCTGGCACGCCGGAGCCGCCGCCACCGCGGGCTCCGCCGCCACCGCGCGCGCCTCGGCGGTCTTCGCATTCCAGAGGAGTGACGTCATAGCCGCGACAGACGCGAGCAGACGCCGAGGGAAGCTATACAGACGCTAGTTTACGCCCGTGGAGTGTACATGATGGAATGCTACGCCTTTTCACGTCACCATTAAATGGTAGCGTCTCGCGGACGCTATCGGAAGCGCCTCTTTTGTGGTCGCGTCTCGTGAACGCTACAGCTCCCCCTGGCCGAGAGAAACAGACCTATAGCCATGGAGAAGGAGAGCGAAATTGCTCTTCAGCGGCGCAGAAGAGCGGCGAAGCTTAACTCGGATCTCGAAGCAGTTGCCCGGCAATTAGCGGTTGAGCGTAGGAAGACCGAACAGAAGAAGGCTAAACGTGCTGCGGAGACATCGGAGCAAAGGGAGGAACGTCTAGCAAAGCGGCGTCGCCAGGAGGCTGAGCGACGTGCCCGACCATCTCAGCAGCAGCAACAACAAGACGCCGTCGATGACGTCAAGGCTCGCCGGTTGACTGACTATATGGTGAAACTTAGCGAAAGCGCCAGTGCGACTCGGACCTTCGAGACGGCCTTCGTAAACAATCCGTTTGGATATGTGTGCGACGTGTGTGAAAGACTGTGGCACATGAAAGACTTGACGCCGGTAAGTAGTGCCATGCGTGAAACGTTGAGTTTAGCGGCGCCGCCTGAGTGGGGTGAAACCGTGGCGCGGGTTTGTACAAGGTACAAGAACTTTCTCGTTAAGCAGAAGATTCCATTCTTTAGCGTTACCAATGGGTATCGTTACCCGCCCGTGCCACCAGTTCTACCGGTTCTAAATTTAACGGGCGGGCTCGATTAATCGTGCCCAAGTCTGTGGGTGAATTCAGCGCACCCTGTGTTGTGTATGATGCCACCAATCCTCCAGTCGTCTTTTCGTCTGCTCGATGGTCTTCCAAAAGGCTTCAGTAGTATTCGCTCTCTCGCTTGTCGAGAAGCCCAGTGCTGAAAGAGAGCAGCCGCAGTATCATCATCATCATCAGCAGCTAAAGCCCTTCTATCCTGGGAAAAGTGGCGCCATTCGTCGTTGTGCAAATGCTCAAGACTTAGACCCGTTGCTCTCGGGCAGGGGGTGCGAGCGCGTCCGCAAGACGCGACCTTGTTATCCTGGCAGCACTATCCAGGCGGCGCTGTAACGTTCGATTTTGCACGTGCCACGTTCGAATGCAAGCATCTGTCCGCATCTGTAGACGCGTGATAACACAACGCCTAAAAAAAAAACTAAAATAAAAAAAAATAATTACGCAGCTCGCGGCCTCCCCAGCGTCCCATTAAAGGGATACTGAACCAAAGAATTTAGTGTCCATAATAAGTGGCGCACGTTCTTTCCACGAGCCAGCAGCCGCCGGTGTGCGCGAGCACACGCAACGAAAATGACGTCAAAGGACTCCATTCGCGCTTAAGAGGACAGTGAAATGCATCGGCTTCATGCCAAAGGAGAATAAACACAGGCTTTTCATCTCTACAAGTGAAAGCTACGTGCTTGTTAGACCAATTAATCGCTTACCTTTTACACCAGACACCACTGTGTAGATGAAAAACTTGGCTTTATTCTCCTTTGGCCTGAAGCCCATACATTTCACTGTCATCTTAACCGCGAATGGAGGTCTTTGACGTCATTTTTGTTGCGTGTGCTCGCGCACACCGGCGGCTGCTGGCTCGTGGAAAGAACGTGCGCCACTTATTATGGACACAAAATTCCTTGGTTCAGTATCCCTTTAAACAGTCCTTTCAGCTTAATTATTTTATTGCTTTCTTTCATAGCTTCCGTGAGCCCGTGTGTTTCACTTTACGTGACAGGGAAGCTGAATCTACTTGCAAAAGCACGTTACCTCGAACGATGCTCGCACTGCACGAGCGCGCGTGCTTGGCAGGGACACTGAAAGCTCGGAGCTCGCTCTTGTGGCCTCTGCTACGCTTGAACTTGGAATGATAAAAAACTAGCGGGGAAGCGTAATGACGCACGTTGGAAACGCGAGCCAAATATTCTATTTTGCTCGCCTGGAGCGCTGCTCAAAACTTGAGAGCATGTTTCGGTGGCGCCCTCGTTTGGTTACCTTTCGTGACGTCCTTACCTTGTGAACAACAAGCTCGATGGTGTTTGTAATGAGCATTCTGGAAGCCTGAAATTATAGCTGTCTCAAAGCAACATTGCCAACACCGTCAAAATTGAAGTTCTTATATTCCTCTTATTTCCGTCGATGAGACATCCTTTGCTGACGTCATAGTCAGCATTCGGCCAATTGTGGTGGGCCGACCACAGCGACACTTTCGATCGCTCACGTCGCCAATAGACCTTTCTAATGTTTAAAAAATCACAGTCCAGCGTGCGATATTCACAGCCCAGCACGTGCGTGTTCGTCGCTTCGGAAAGCGAGCAAAGCACGCGCCACACGCACGAACGCTCAAAATGGCACCGGCCACAAGCTCGTTTTTGGAAAGGTATAGACCTTTCCAAAAACGAGCTTGTGGCCGGTGCCATTTTGAGCGTTCGTGCGTGTGGCGATAGACCTTTCCAAAAACGAGCTTGTGGCCGGTGCCATTTTGAGCGTTCGTGCGTGTGGCGCGTGCTTTGCTCGCTTTCCGAAGCGACGAACACGCACGTGCTGGGCTGTGAATATCGCACGCTGGACTGTGATTTTATAAACATTGGAAAGGTCTATAGACCTTTCTAAAAAAGGGCACTTGGCAGGTTCCATTTTCAGTGTTCGTGCGTATGGCGCGTGATTTGCTCGCTTTCCAAAGCGACGAACGTGCGCGTTCTGGACTGTGATTTAACACGTGTGGACTGTGATTTTTGTAAACAGTGGAAACGTCTATAGACCTTTTCTTTAATGGCGCCGCCATCTTGAGGATTGCGGCGCCGACGACGCCGTCTAGCGGTTTAGAAAAAGAAATACCGGCTAGTTCTGGCAGCACAGCTGTCTGGGTAGGCAACGGTGTGGGTATGGGGGGAACTTGGCTAGACTTGGCTATGGTGGGCTGCAATAACTTGGTTGGAGCTTGTCCGGTTGAATCCAGCTGGCTACTCACAGGCCATCACCTTGCCTCCTCGAGAGAACGACGACGAAGACGGTGGGGTGTTTTGATTGAATTTCCACAGCGAAGTATATATGAGCAGTTTAATGTAGTCTATGCAGGTAAGCTCTCGGCATTTCATAGCTCCATCTAGAGTGGTGGCATGTAGGCTTTTTCATACCTTTCACATACCATGGGGCTTGCAGTGATAACCTAATTGGACCACCTGCACCGGGAACTAAAATCGGTCCTCTTGTCGTAGATGAAGTGGCCGTGAGCTTAAACGTGACGTTGAGTCTGATATGAATCTCTCGCGATTCAAGCTCGCAATCGACTGACTTCATAAATAAGGATTCTTGGGGAAAATGCGAAGCTCGATGACATTGCAGCCTTACTCGCGCTGCAGCTTGTTGTGCTCATGGCACACTTTCTGCTATTGTTCTTATGCTTTTTAAAATTATTTATCCATCCGACGACCACGCAGTGGTAGCCAGACAACCGTAGATTTTCGGAAATTGCAGCACGGGAAAAAGGAGCACTCGGAACTACCTCATGCACGACGTCCGTTTTTAAGCCTTTTCGCCCATACCCTTGGCGGTTGCATACCCTGTGTCAGCGGGCAATCCAAAAATGCACCAGGTCGAGGGTACGTCAGTTACTGGCTGGTTTGAGGTTATGCGCAACTCTGGCTCCCTACGGGAGCCAGAGTTGCGCGTTCACGTGATGAGCCGGATCAAGTGCCGTGCAGGAAAGTAGACGTTGCGCGCGCCCCGCCGAATGTTCCCCTGCTTTTGAGCGCGCCGCGCGCCTCGAACGCGTGGCGCTGCCATTCGCCGAATTCAGTCACGTGAGGAGCTGGATCAACATGCCATGCAGGAAAGACGGCGCTACGGGGATGAACGTGCAACTCTGGTTCCCGTAGGAAGCTTGGGTGGCGCCCTCCTATGGTTCCCTCTCCTGACATCATTACCTTGAGAACAACAAGCTCGATGGTGCTTGCAATGAGCATGGTGGAAGCTTGAAATCATTGCGCTCTGAAACCAACACTGCCAACACCGTCAAAATTAAAGCTCTTGCACTGCTCTTATTTCTGTCGATTAGAAATCCTTTGCTGGCGTCATAGTCAGCATTCGGCCAATCGTGAAAAGCCGACCACAGCGACGCTTTCGATCGCCCACGTCGCCAATACAGGAGCTCTATTCAAGACATGTGCCGCGCGCCACTTCTGGGAAGAACACGGCGTCTGAAATCTAGCTCAGTGCTGCTCTGTGTCGCCATGATCTTCCCAAGGGCTGCACGTGGCACGTTCCTTGTGTATCGACACACCCTTCGCTTCTTTTGAAACATGAAGGGGCTTTACAGCCGGCCCAGGTGGCCGGTTAGGCAGTGTTTAGTGAGGCTGGCTTGGGGTGTGTTGGTGTGACTATTTCTTCAAGCTTTACGTTAGGTGGGAATTGTTAACCGCCTACTAGCGCCACCTGCACCGCCTTCTAAACTGGTGTAGGAAGGACGGCAATGAATTCGTTGTGGGATATTAAAGACCAGTGTTACAGTGCTCTAGAGAGTTGTAGTGGCAAGAGCGGCGGCCACCGCGTGAAGATTTTGCGCGTAGACGACACCGTAGCGCTGCTGTTCTGTGCCCTAGGAACTGTGGCAAGAGGCTCGAATAAAGAAGAACGAAGCGCCGGCGACACACGCGCTTCATGTGGCTCTAGGAACGGCCAAGGGCCACTGCAACTGGCGAACATATAACAAATTGTTTTTTGTGGAAGGCAGTCTATGAAGAAAAAAATACCTCGATTGGGAGTACATGAAGCATTAAAATACGACATGAACACAAACTTCAACAACCCCTAATATGAAAAAAAAATTATTCTCAACTCACTGCTTTATGACTTCTCAAAAGTGGTAATACACTTCATCGACATACACAGCAAGCACATGACAGACATCCAGCAACATAGTACGCAAAAAGACTACAAAATAGTCATAATATATTGCGGCATAGAATCCTAACCTCTTCGCCATTGACGATGTGCACATAGTCCCGAAGGATGAGGCGCGGTTCAAAATGTCTCTCGCACGCCGCTTATGTCTCGGCGAGGCGTTTATCTTCTTGATTAAGATTGTTTCCCCACTGTAGCCTGCGCGACTCCTCCTTTGGCGCACGAAACAGCGACGGCTTACGATCGCTGGTGGCTGCCCTTGTTGACCGGGTAGCCCGACTTGCATCCCGGCGCGAAGCAGTGTGTGCGTCCGTCTTTTTCCTTGCATTTATGACCGAGACGGCAACGGAACAGGGAAGACTCCCCACCACTACACCACAAAGAAAAGTGCTACGGTGCTACGTTCGGGAGAAGCGTACCGCCTCAGCTTCGTCGTCGTCTTCGCTCATCGCACATCTGCCATCTGCCATAAATTCTCCTAGGGCACAAAACTCCAACGCCACTCGCGGCATCTACGTTGGCCGTCTTCACGCGGCCCATTGTAAGCGGGCGCCGCTCTTGCCACTACACCCTCTAGAACACTGTAACCAGTGTGTTGTGAGCTGTCATCCAGTTCGGATGTCTTTTCTACGATATCCGCACTCGTAACAATTGGCGACGAGGAAGAAGAAGAAAAAGAATGCCAACGTTCGGTCGGATTGAAGCCTTCGAGGGGGGAGGCGATAAGTGGCCTGCCTACGTGGAACGACTTCATGAATTTTTCAACGCCAACGACGTCACTGCTGCGAAAAAGAAGTCGATTTTCTTGAGCTGCTGCGGCCAAAGGAAGTACACCTTACTTCGGAACCTGGTGAAGCCCCTGACTCCACAGGACAAGTCACTCACCGAGATTCTGGCTGTACTCGGGAAGCATTACGCTCCTACACCTTCAGCCGTGGTTCAGCGTTTTCGCTTCAACACCCGAGTACGTTCTGAAGCGGAATCAATCAGCGATATCGTTGCAGCGCTGAAATGCTTATCAGAGCATTGTGATTACGGAACCGAACTCGAAAACACGCTACGCGACAGAATCGTGTGTGGCATCAACAACGCTACGATTCAGACCCGGCTGCTCGAGCTGCCGGACCTCACCTTCGAAATTGCCGTTCGAACTGCGCTCGCAATGGAATCTGCGAAGAAGGATGCCGGCGAACTCTGCTAAGCTGGTGCAAGCATTCTGTCTACACACAAGGTTGGAGACCCAGCCCAAGATATCAGCTGTTATTGCTGCGGAGACAGAAGCCACCTGGCACCTCAATGCAGACACATTGATTCGACGTGCCATTACTGTCAGAAGAAAGGTCACCTGTTGGCGGTGTGCAACTCAAGGAAGAACGGGAATCCGCCCAAGTCAAAGGCTTCGTGGGCGCCTCGTCGAGGTCGGCAAAGATCAGCGCCGTCGGCTCTGATGAACACAGTTCACAACGACGTTGACACTTCTGAAGATTCAAGTCAATTCTCGCAAGCGACGACTTACGACATGGGGCACCTAAGTGGATCGTCCACGGCACCACCCTTTCTGATCTCCGTTGAAGTCTTCGGCAAACCTCTTTCCATGGAGCTAGACACCGGAGCAAGCGTCTCGTTGATGTCTGCAGACAAGTTTCACGCTGCATGTCCCAATGTGAGTTCCGAACCTTCAAACGTTATTTTGCGGGGATTTTCTGGAGACCTTGTGCAAGTCAAAGGCAAAGCAAACGTTCATGTTAAGTACAAGGGTCTTGAGAAAGTTCTTCCACTCTTCGTTACCACCGGACCCTCACCAACGTTGCTTGGCCGGAACTGGTTTCGCGCTCTGGGCCAGAGCTTCGAGGGACTCGAAATTGTGAACAAGCTCACTGATGCCGGGACTCTTACAAGTCAATTCTCTGGAGTCTTCGAAGAAGGCTTAGGCACATTCAAGGGAATTTCTGCGAAAATTCTTGTGCCCTCAAATGCTCCACCAAAGTTCTGCAAGCCCCGAACTCTTCCATTTGCACTGCGCGATAGAGTCACCCAGGAACTCCAGAGATTGCAATGGGAGGGGGTGATCGAGCCCGTCAAAACTTCGGACTGGGCAGCCCCCATTGTTCCTGTCTTAAAGAAGGATGGCAGGGTGCGCATATGCGCAGAATTTAAAGTGACAGTGAATCCCGTGTCACGTTTGGAAACCTACCCTGTTCCGCGTGTTGAAGAACTGTGGGCTGCGCTCTCAGGGGGAGACAAGTTCACGAAGCTTGATTTGCGGGATGCATATCAGCAAGTTCCCCTGGACAAAGAGTGCCGTATGTTCGTGACAATCAACACCCACATGAGTCTTTTCCAGTACACAAGGCTCCCGTTCGGAGAATCTTCGGCCCCAGCAATATTCCAGCGCGAAATGGAGAATCTTTTCTGAGGCTTACCACGCGTAGCCGTTTACTTTGACGACATCATTGTCACGGGTGTTGATGACCAGGACCACTCGAAGAACCTCAAGAGCGTTCTTCAGCGACTTCAGGATGTCGATCTCAAGGTGAAGCTGGAGAAATGCGAGTTCTTTGCACCTGAAGTGGAGTACCTGGGCCACGTCATCAACAACCACGGACTGGCTCCAAACCCAAAGAAGGTGGATGCCATCGTCAACGCCCCTGCTCCTCGTAACGCGAATGAACTTCAAAGTTACCTTGGCTTGGTTAACTTTTACAGACGTTTCTTGCCAAATCTTTCATCGACACTTCGTCCCCTGCATCTGCTGCTCATGGAGGGCAAGAGGTAGACGTGGCAGAAGGAGCAACAGCAAGCCTTTTGTGAAAGTAAAAGGCTCTTGACAAGAGCACCTGTTCTGGTGCATTACGACTCCAAAAAAGAGCTTCTACTCAGCTGCGACACATCACCTTACGGTGTCGGTGCTGTGCTGGCGCACATCGAGAGTGATGGAAGAGAGCGACCAGTGGCATTTGCGTCACGGCGTTTACTTCCGGCTGAACAAAATTACAGTCAAGTTGACAGAGAAGCTCTTGCTTTGGTTTTCGGGGTAAGCAAGTTTCACCAATACCTGTGGGGGAGACCATTCACTGCGGTGACCGACCACAAGCCTTTGCTCGAACTGCTGAACTCCGATCGAGGCGTGCCAAGCCAAGCTTCTCCCCGAGTAACAAGGTGGGCTTTGACCCTTTCATGTTACCAGTTTAAACTCATCTACAGACCTGGAAGGCTGTTGGGGAACGCCGACGGTCTCAGCAGACTGCCTCTTCCGACGAACAGCGCCCCCGATAGCACGCCAGCCGACGTGTTCATGCTGGAGCAGTCCTACTCTGATGTATTATCTTCAGCTGCAGTCGCTCGAATGACAAGGAGAGACCCCCTGATCTCGCAGGTTGTGCAGGCTGTGCTCACTGGAACACCTTTTCCTGCCGGTGGAGACTGGGGTCATTTCTCTGCCAGGTACAACGAACTCAGCCTACACGAAGGTTGCCTTTTGTGGGGATCTCGTGTAGTAGTGCCTACGCTCCTACAGCCCCAAGTGCTTCAACTTCTTCATGCTGGGCACCCTAGAGTAGAAAAAACCATGATGATTGCTAGATGCCATGTCTGGTGGCTTGGCATCGATAATGCTATCGCCAATCAAGTGAGAGACTGCATTGTCTGTCAAGCTTATCACAAGTCTCCACGTGGCGTACCCATCACGCCTTGGCCTTTTCCTGAGAAGCCATGGTCCAGACTCCATGTCGACTTTCGGGGCCCATTCATGGGCCACTACTTCCTAGTTATAGTAGACGCTTTTTCCAAGTGGGTGGAAGTGCATCCTGTTCCATCACCCTCAGCAGAGTCCACGATATCGGTGTTCAGAACCGTTTTCGTGCAACATGGTCTGCCCGACCTCATTGTTTCTGATAATGGGCCAGCATTCATCAGCAGCCAGTATGCTGAATTCTTGCAGCAGAATGGCATTCGTCGCATGCTGGTACCACCATACCACCCCGCTTCTAATGGAGCAGCAGAAAGAGTAGTTCAAACTATAAAGGACAAGCTCAAAAAGAGTGCGCCTGGTGAATTCAAAACTCAGGTAGCAAGATTACTATTTCACTATCGCACGACGCCGCATGAAGTAACGGGTCGCGCGCCATGTGAGTTGCTCATGGGCAGGAAACTCAAGACGCCATTAGACGTTTTCGGACCACTGTCCAACTGAAACAACTGAAGCAGAAGTTGCACGCTGACCAAGGTTGCCGTCGTGGTCCACTGCTCGATTCTGGTACGCCGGTATTTGCAAGGAATTTCAGACCCGGACAGCCTTGGGTGCCTGCTTCAGTTTCGGGCCCAGTGAGTGCACCCTCAGCCGAGATTACCTTGGAAGATGGAACGTCCTGGCATAGACATGGAGATCCCCTTCGTCTAAGCCCCATGCATCCTTCACGCCAGCCAGGGGTCGTCCCTCAACAGCATCCCGAGCTGCCGCTACCGATAGAAAATACCGATCCAGGTGAAGCCGAACCTGATCAGCAGCCGACACCATCAGGGGAAACATGCCCATCACCAACCCCTGCCCTGGTTGAGGAGAGTCCTGCTATTTTAAGGAGGAGCTCAAGAATCAAGCGACCTTTTCGGCGGTACTCTCCAGGACCATGAAAAAATAAAACTTCCCTTAGGGGGGGAGGAGTGTTAACCGCCTACTAGCGCCACCTGCACCGCCTTCTAAACTGGTGTAGGAAGGACGGCAATGGATTCTTTGTGCGATATTAAAGACCAGTGTGTTGTGGGCTGTCATCCAGTTCGGATGTCTTTTCTTCGCGCTCCGCACTCGTAACAGGAATCGTACAATATTGCGTGTCTGCTAGCTGCGTCGAGGAGACAAGAGAGTTATACCTAAATCACACGGCAGCGTAAAGGTACCTTTAGCGCAAGTTCCTGTCGTAAAGGGAGCTGGAGATCGTGATCACACGGCGCATAAAGGTCCCTTTCGCTAAGGAAGGTCCTGTGTTAAACGGAGCTCGCCGAGCTCCTTTAACAGCTACAGGGAGTAGCCTCGGACCCACGAACTCAAATTAAAATCACAGATATATAAAAATGTCTTGTTTAATGCATTATAACAAAATTAATAGATATAAGTTCCAAATTATGAAATGATTCTGAACACAAATGTGATGGAATAATACATTAACGAGGAACGCATACCCCAGCTAGCAGGTAGCAGCGGCGGCACGTAAAAAACAATAGAGAGTTTTAGTAGATCGTTCCTATAACGATACCCTATAACGATACGATAACCATAGGATACCGATACACAGAACAAGAATGCACATTTAGTAGATCATTTTGAAGACGATACATCCGATACGGTCGTTGAGGCCCTAGTGGAAACGATTTGCACTTTCCAAAATGAAAAATAACGAATTAAAAGAAAAATGTTTCAATGAAGGAAAAATAACAGTTCTTACATTTAATACAATTAAAAAACTTCAATTAAGTTTTGTAAGTTGCAGAAATTACAAAAATGCAGCAGCAAGCTACATCTAGCCAAGTAGAGACAAACCAATCTAGTCTCCTCCGGTGGCTTGTGACGGGAAGCCATAGGAAGCACGGGTGGCACGGGCGTGAGCGAGTCGAACCAGTGACCAACTTGAGCCATGGCAACGTGCGTTTTCGAGGATCCCTTGGCCTTAGCATTTTTGAGGGGGGACGAAATCGAAGAACTCTCCTTTCTGGATATGGAGTACCCCGTTCCGCGGAGGTTTAGGTCCGGGCGAGGCTACTTGGATGTGCTCAACATAGATCGTGAAGCTTTCCGCCAGCAGTTTCGTTTTGAGCAGATGGACTTAAAGGGGCCATGAAACGAATTTTGGGCGGGGATAAATGATTTTAAATTGGGACGTTACTAATCGCACATCGTTTAGTTGGCCAAAAGAAAGAGGGTAGAAAGTCAACAGCCAGCTTTTTGGTACGAACATTTGAAAATATAGCGGACTATTTTGTACCTTCTTTCCTTCGAAAGCTCTCCGCCTTTTCACTATGATACATCCGCGGTTCCCAAAGCGCGTCAGCGGTGCCAACCTGACGTCAGCCGAGCCCAGCTCACGCATTGGACACGAGAACTGCGTCACTCGGACGTATGCGCTCGTCAACAATCAATCCGTCGACGAATATTCGCATACGCGTTCGTGGCCAATGAGTGCCCTGACGGAACTTATCGTCACTGGGGAATGACAAGTTCTATGGTGTGCATAAAAAGCACGGTGGAAGCTAGGAGTCATCGCACCGGTGCCGAAGAATGTCCCGACGACGAGGAGGAGGAGGAGGAATTCCGTAAAGTAGTAGAGAGGACGGAGTTTGTCATGCGTGATTTCACAATTCGCATTTGAGTTGAGGATTAAAACTAAGGAGGAAGAAGTAGGAAAATCGTTTCATGACCCCTTTAACGGAGCTGTGTAGCGCGTTGCGAGTCCCTGATACTATAAGGACGGCCCAGAACGTCGCCATCCCCGGGCAGGAAGCTTTTTGCACTGTCTACTGTCCAGGGTGTCTAGCGACCGGGAAAACCGGGAATTGTCAGGGAAGTTTTAATTACCGGAAAAAAATCAGGGAATTGTCAGGGATATTGTCAAAAAGCGAGCCCAGTCAGGGAAAATGAGCCGGAAGTGCCATCGAGTGCTTTGAGCGAAGACTTGTGGACTTGGGGCTGCTTAGAGCGGAGCGCGAGCTCTGCTCATTCGATGTAGAGAGTGTTACCCAATGCAAAGGGAAGAGCCGACAAATCCAGTCCACACCTGAGATTAGATTGGATTGAGAGCGCGGCACTAGGCTAGATCAAATTACAGCTAGGTTTAGTAACAAATGGGAAAGCCGTATAGACCCCATTCCAATCCAAGCCGAAAGTATCCGACAGTGCCTCTGGCCGCCATGTTGCCATTTTGGTTATTGACGTGTGTGTTTGAGCGTCATGTTTTCATCGTGTTTCTGGAAGTGGCCTAGCTCTTCACCGACAATGTTGGCGGCAAGAAAGCGCTCGTTTATTCCGGACTGGACGAACCCGAATTTTTCGGAATATGCAAGTTAGATTAAGCCCGTGCAAAATGATCCTCACTGTGCTCAATGCCTTGTGTTGTAATGGTTTTACATATTTAACCACCTCTACAGTGGTCAGGGAATTTCAGCTTTAATTGTCAGGGAAAACCTGGAAAGGTCAGGGAATTTCAAAATATTAATTTGCTCGGCACCCTGACTGTCTCACGTTATTGCTTTGCCTGTTATTGCCAACATAGCATTTGCTGTCTGTTCAATATTACACTCAACATAGTTCTTTGTATTGTAAGTCAAACGGGCCTACCTCTGCCGTTTTCTCCCAACTACATTGTTTAATAAAATGAAAGATTTATTGTAGTGCGTATTAGGATGTCATACCGCTTGCTCACACTTAACTTTGCTTTTTCATTTGACCATTCACTACCTGAACGTAATGTTCTTGCAGTTGGAGACGATGTCTCTTCTCCTCTGCTGCATCCTCCTGCAGCACATAAAACTTTTCTTTTTCAAACGCTAAGCGATCCTCGCTTAAGGTCACCTGGCGCTCTTCAATGGCCAGGCGCCTCTCTATCTGGCGCTCCTCCATGGCGAGACGCCTCTCTTCAAGAGCGATCTCTAGTTTTTTTTTTTATTCTGCGGTCCTCTTCTGCTCTCTTCTCCAGCGATCCAAGGTGCTCCTTGTACCGCTTCTGCCTGGTTGCTGGAAAAATACAACAAAGAAAACAATGCACATAGCATCATATAAACAACTTTTTTTTAAATTTTTCTTAACGCGTAGGTTGACAATTGACTGACTCTTTATTGGACCTGGCATTCAATGAAGGTTTCCAAACAACAAGCTCGCGTTAGCTCGCAGTTGCGCCAGCTGTTGGGACAGGGTATGGCAGTATGCTAAAACTAGAGTGCCTCAATGTCCTTCTATTTAGGGTGATGTCATCGTTTGAAGTACCCGATGCCGACAGCACGCGCTCACAGGGAAAATAGAAAGAAATCGCAGGAAACAAAATGTCGCCGTAGCACAGTCAGCACCACGAGCGCGTGCAGGGACACGCTCTTTCACGCGCTTCAGAACAAAAAATAAAAAATAAGCGTTCGAAACAAAATGGCCAGATATCATCACGCCAAGCAAAGCGTACATGAAGGCACCCTAGCTAAAACGCTTCCGAACTTTCAAACGGGACTCAAAAACTACTTACTTTCTCAAGTTTGTGCGGTCGTCTCGCTTGAACAGACCGAGGAGCAGGGGGGCTATGTTGCGCTTTTTGGACTCCCAGGAGACTTGGGAGAAGGAAGTGACGTCAACAACGCAGCAAATGCAGATTGGATGTTGATTTTGTTTTCTTCTGTCAACATCCAATCTGCGTTTGCTCTAGACGTTGACGTCACTTCCTTCTTCCAAGTCTCCTGGGAGTCCAAAAAGCGCAACATAGCACCCCAGATCGCAGCGGTCTCTCACTCCGCGAACACTGAAGTTCCTCCCCAATGCTTCATTCAGGTTGGCCGCCACTGTGTCCCACCGCGTAAAATTCACAAAGGGATTCATCGCAAGCACTTCCCTTAAAAGGAGGATATCCTCGACGATCGTGAACCGTTTTCGACCCGCTTGGGCAGAAAGAGGCTCGAGTGGAGCGGCCATGATCGCTCAGCTCTTGCCGGATCTCGTCAACTCTCGCGAGGCACGGGAGTGCGCGCGATATTTCCCGATATTCCCGATAACTGCGCCCGAAACACCCGATACTCTAGCGCATGCGTAATGGCTCTGGCGCAGTATCGGGTATCGTTATCGGAGTGAGAAACGATCTACTAAAACTCTCTAATGTCTGCTACGAACCCGAACGCGATGGACCACTGCGAGCTCTTTTTCAAGGTTGTAGGCGAGTCGTCCGACTCTTCCGCCCAGGACCTGTTGTCCTCGTCGTCGTCCATCCCTTTCGATGGCATGACTGATGTGACCGTGAGACTCCAACGTGGTTCGCTTCTGCCGGGCACTATTTAGCTACTTCAGCGAGAACTTTGCGGAAAAAATGCAGCTGCTAACAAAAAGGTCGCCCACCTCGCAATGAAAACTCGTAAACGCAGATTATTTAGAGCCAGTGTGGCCAGGCGGGTCGGACCTTTTAAAGAAAGACTCATTTAGTTGCGCCCTTAGACTTATAAAAAAAAAAACTAAAGTGCCGCAAAAGCAAACACAAATAATATTTAGGATTTAAATGTGATATTTCTCACACAATAATCAAAAACTGCGCGTCAAACCGATTTCGAAGAATACTTGTTTATCACGCGCTCCTCTCGCGGTTTAGCAGGAATGCAATCGACATCAACTTAAGGTGCTCCATGTATTTATCGTGTGATCAAGAACGCCGTTTACTACAGGTACATTCAGCTAAGGGACCTAAGCTAAAGGTACCTATAGGTACCTTTAGCTTAGGCTGGCGGCCATAGCTGTGTGCACGACTGCTGAGCGCGTGCTGATGGCGAGCTTCCACAGTTCTTTTGTAACGTGCATTCCGCACCCTCAAGATTGCCGGTCTTAGAAGCCTATTAATGTGGGCTCGTTCAGAGCATGCGCTCTAGACATCACCCACAAATATGGCGCCCAGTGAATACTCCTTATACGCTGCCGTGTGATTTGGGTATTACAAGGGTGTTGAATATGGCGAAGAAAAAGACTGTACTACAGGTTTTATACCCAAATCACACGGCAGCGTAAAGGTACCTTTAGCCGAGGTACCTGTCGTAAAGGGAGCTGGAGATCATGATCACACGGCGCATAAAGGCCCCTTTCGCTAAGGGAGTTCTTGTGTTAAACGGACCTCGCCGAGCTCCCTTAACAGCTACAGGGAGTAGCCTCGGACCCACGAACTCAAAATAATATCACAGATATATAAATATATCTTGTTTAATGCGTTATAACAAATTGAATATATATAAGTATCAAATTATGAAATGATTGTGAACACAAATTTGATGGAATAATACAATAATGATGAACGCATACTCTAGCTAGCAGGCAGCAGCGGCGGCACGTGGAAAACAGTGTCTGCTATAGGAAGCATTCACTGGCGGCCATAGCTGTGTGCATGACGGGGTCCACTCAGTTCATCCCAAGATACTTCATCCCAGGACACCTCATCCCAGACACTTTATACCAAAGGTGTTTCATCCCAAGACGTTTCATTCCAAGATGGTTCATCAAACGAACATTACATGCCAGGATATTTCATACTTTGGAGTGGCTCTGCCACACTTCATCCTCGGATGCGTCATCCCAGGAATGTTCATCCCGGTCACTTCATACCAAAGTCATTTCATCCCAAGATGTTTCATCCCGAGACGTTTCATCCCAGTGACATGAAATACCAAGGCATTTCATACCAGAATAGTTTGGGGCACCCACAAGTTGCTGAGCTCGAGCAAGAAGAAATCTTAGACCATTCTTTGCGCACCATCGAAGTCGTCATGTTCATGTAAAATAGGTCGCATTTCGCCGGCTGCAGCACTTAAATGAACCTCATTTTGGGGTGTGCATAGCAGTGCCCACAGACAACTCGGCTCTAGACTTCAGCGAAAGTCGGCCCATTCCACTTAGAGCCTTTCTTCTATTTTTGTATTCTTCCCTCTCATTCATTCACTTACTTCGATCTCTATTTGCAGTGCTGCTGTAATGGTCAGATTTACTTCTTATGAAAGCTGCAAACCGCAACAAACCGCAATACATATGTCACTTGAATTGATGTCACTTAAAATACGGCCGAAAGGTATCGTCCCAAGACAACAATCACCAGAAATATGAAAATTTAATATGTTTATTTTACAATAACCCACCCATAAGAGCACAACCTTAACAAGAGGCCGAAATTCGGGCTAATACGCTCTTCAGAGCACACAATTCTGGCTGATACACTCAAGAATCGTCAAGTACGTAGCACGAGCACGCATTGAGAAAGCTGTCTGCGTCTCTGTTGTTATAGTCATCCAGGATCCGGCATAGACGCTTGTTGGACTGCTGGTACTCCTTCTTCGTGTATAGCGGTGGCTCATGACCCACGTCCAGCTGAATGGCCATCGCGTTCACACGGACTTGTTCGGAGAGAAGCGCATCCAACAACTTGAATACTGTAGGATGGGATGCACCGATAGAATTTTGAAATACCCGGTGCCAGCTTTCCACGCTATTGTTGGTTCTGGGAAGGCTGACCTCTGTCACGCGCTTGCAATTCCACATGGATATTGGGAACCTTGGGTCCTTGTGGGATCGACCAATCCAGGTATTCTCAAAGTAGTCTAGGAACTCTTGGTGCTGGGGTGAAACGTGGGTCACAACACATGCAAAAAGAGACACCCCTTGTTTCGGAGGGCAAGCGACGCCTCTCCGTTCGGGGAATGGGATCGTTTGATTCCTAGGGAACAAAAAAACTGGTGCAAAGGGGAAAAAAAAGAAGTCTAAGACGAATGTGTTACCTGTGTGACATGCCAAAGAAAAAGGAGAAAAACAAAGTTCCTGAGATCGAGGACGTACAATTTTCGTTCCGTCAATTCGGTAGCATTTTGGTAGCCTATTACCAACTGTGACCTTCAAATACCAACCATAAGAAGCTTTGAAAATACCGGAAACGGTCGAGCAGTCGCCAGCGGGAAGCCACTCGTAAGGGTGGTTCTATCCAGACTCTAAACAAGGTTCCTGGATCCACGTTCGAACTTCGAACTTTAAAGGTGTCATGAAACGATTTTCCTACTTCTTCCTCCTTAGCTTTAATCCTCAACTCAAATGCGAATTGGGAAATCACGTCGTCGTGACATTTTTCGGCACCGGTGAGATGACTCCTAGCTTCCACCGTGCTTTTTATGCACACCATAGAACTTGTCATTCCCCAGTGACAATAAGTTCCGTCTGGGCACTCATTGGCCACGAACGCGATTCCAAATATTCGTCGACGGATTTATTGTTGACGAGCGCATACGTCCGAGTGACGCAGTTCTCGTGTCCAATGCGTGAGCCGGGCTCGACTGACGTCAGGTTGGCACCGCTGACGCGCTTTTGGAACCGCGGATGTATCATAGTGAAAAGGCGGACAGCTTTCGAAGGAAAGAAGGTACAAAATAGTCCGCTATATTTTCAAATGTTCGTACCGAAAAGGTGGCTTTTGACTTTCTACCCTCTTTCTTTTGGCCAACTAAACGATATGCGATTAGTAAAGTCCCAATTTAAAATCATTTATCCCAGCCCAAAATTCGTTTCATGGCCCCTTTAACTGCTGAACAATGAAAGCGCCATCACCAACATCACGAACCAAATGTCAATAGACCACATCACTTCTGGACAACACAGCATCTCGAACGATTAAACACACCATGCAGGTCCGAATCAGTAGCGAACGCATCTGAGACCGGGGTAGAAAATATGGAAGAAAGCAACATCAACAACGAAGAGTGGAACAAGGCACGATCACGTAAGCGCTCCCACAAAACGCTGTTTGACTCTGCTTCGAGTTCAGGAACAGTTCGCAAACAGCCGAACGGCCTAGAGAATCTTTTCCCAAAGAGTATCCTTCAGATCCGCCCAAACGAGTGCCTCAACGTCGTCGCCGTTGATGTGCGCCACGGACAAACAACAAGGACGCTGCTGAGATGTCCTTAACTTTGTGGTGTCTCTATCAGGGCCTACCAATCCCTCGAAGGTCCCACACCAATTTGCGTCATCAAAAATGCTGGTGCTAAACTGTCAGATCCTGAAATTCTATAAAACCTGCAATCAGATGCCCGCATAGCCAGAGTACGTCGTCTTAGTGTGACAAGTGCCGTGAAGCTAACATTCAACAGTTCACCTTTGCCAAGTCTTGTGCTGCTAAGATGAGTACGACACCAACGACGGAATTCAAGCCGCGCCCAACCCAGTGGCACAAATGTGGTGGTTTCGGACACTTTGCAGTCTCTGCCCCCACTGTTTTGCATGCTGTCACTGAGCAGAGTTGCATCCATTAACTAACACAATGAGCAACATCGAATGCAAATCCACAGTGATTAAGTGCGTCAACTGTAGAGAAGCACATGAGGCTACATCTCCAGCCTGTTCAAAATGGAGAGAAGAGAAGAACGTCGTAACGTACGCGAAGAGAAACACCGTTGACTACCGCTCTGCCAGAATTATTGTAAAGCAGACTTCGGGAGCAATACAGGAACCCATTCACAATGTGGTCGACAACAGCACCCTCAAAAAAAGTGGAGAAGCCTCACTGCAGGACACGCAAGCCCCAGCCCTTGATGATAAGAAATCAAGCTATGCCGCAGCACTCAAGACTCATCCTCAAAAAATGATGAAAAGACCACCTATTAACAACTCTGCAACAGCGTCTATACTCTGTTTCATACTTAGCGTGCAACGCTGTCAAAGCTACTGGCGCGAGCGCATGGCTTCATCTATGGCCTTGTTTGCGCGAGAACGCGTGCAAATGATCAACGAGATCAAGCCCCACGCTCGCGCCAGTAGCTTTGACAGCGTTGCACGCTAAGTATGAAACAGAGTATAGTAAACCAGAACCCGGTGTCACCATTCTCACGGGCACCGAAAAGTCGATGTGAAACGGAGCATCAGTCAAAAATCTGAATATTTAACGGGTGTCAACAATATTGAACAAACATCAACGGCTGATTCTTCAAAAAGATCGTCGCGGGAAGCTCAGGAAAAACCTGCGGCGAGCCGGATAATATTAATCAGAATAGCAGCAGAAATGGCATGAGCTTATTTCAATGGCATTGATGCCTCCCGGGCACGCATCTTGTGCGGCTTCATTCAGGCAGCGCTCCCACTCCAGAATATAGGGAGTATTCACTGGCGGCCATAGCTGTGTGCTCGGCTGCGGAGCGCGTGCTGAACGCGAGCTTCCACAGTTCTTTCGCCACGTGCATTCCGCACCACCAAGATTGCCGGTCTTGGCAGCCTATTAATGCGAGCTCGTTCTGAGCATGCGCTCTAAACAGTGACCTCAAATATGGCGGCCAGTGAATACCTCCTATAGGGAGTATTCACTGGCGGCCATAGCTGTGTGCTCGGCTGCGGAGCGCGTGCTGAACGCGAGCTTCCACAGTTCTTTCGCCACGTGCATTCCGCACCACCAAGATTGCCGGTCTTGGCAGCCTATTAATGCGAGCTCGTTCTGAGCATGCGCTCTAAACAGTGACCTCAAATATGGCGACCAGTGAATACCTCCTATAGCTTAATGCTACAACCCAACATACATCCAGTGAAACGCACCGGAAATATTGTATGCTCCACAGCGCTTCAATGGTCTATAAACGGCATACGGCCACGCCTCTCATATCTACGCCTACAAATACATACCAAACGATATGACGTCCTTGCACTTCAAGAAACTCATATAAAATACGGAAAATTTAGACTTTCGCCATACGTTGTTTATCAGGCCCTATTGCCAGATACTGAAAACAGAAAGAACGAAGTGCCGAAAGCCACGATACTTGTCCGAAGAGAACTGGAAAAACATCAAATAGATTTGATATCTGTCCTGTCAAACGTATTTACACAAACACGCAAATACCACAACATTTAGGCTTCTCATCGTGGTCTTAAGACTAAAATTAGAGACAGCTCTACTGCGTACGGCCATATATTTTGCCACTTTTACGTCGTGAATGATTTAAATTTAAAGCTTTATTCAAGTGCTGTCAAAACAGTACAAATGATCATATTTCTAGATTTTATTAAAGTCGCCAACTCTCTCAGGGGAAAAGCTAAGCGTTGTATAACCTTCATTGCTTCTGGATAATGAAAGTTCAACTCTGCTAAATGGAATCGCTTGAAACGCTAGACGTTTTTCCCCGTGGAGTCAGTCACGTGACTTCAAAATCTCACTTGCGTGTGAGTTAGCTGCTGGGAGAGATGCCCGCATCGATCAGCAAACCCGCTCCGGAGTCTTTAACGTATCAAGCAGCCCTAATACTTGAGTGTTACAACATTACACTATAATGTAATTAATTAGGCGTAATCAATGGTAGCGAGTTACGTACAAATCTGATGTGCGTAAACCTTTACGAGAATGTTTAGCATCTCACATAAGTTCTAGCATATCTCTCCTGAACAGAATTTGAAGTCTAGAAGATGACCGTATTCAGTATCGTATTACTTCGTGTTCAACAACTTGCTCGGTTCTTACCGTCGTGGTACGTTAACAGAAGCAATAGACTAAACTTTTATTATTTATTTACTGATGACAATCTTCGAATAAACGTCTAAAACGCCAGTATTTTGCGCTCATGCACGAGGCCCTCCCGTCAGAAAGCTTTGAAATAATGCATGTTTAGAGTTTTTATTTAGAGCTATGCAGAAGGGCACGCTTTAGTTTGAATAAAAAATCTGGCCACCCAGTTAACAAAATAAAAAAAAAGAAGCTTGATGCCCTAACGTAACAAGTGGATGACTAAATATTTTATGTATTCTAAATTACTTATTTCTCGCGGGCTCTATATTTCGCGATTTAGGTCAAAGCTGAAGTTTTGTAATAATTCGCGGGTTCTAATGTTTGCGACGCGGTGGGATCTCAATATAGATTCCAATGTGTTTTGAATTTTACCGGAGTTGTTCGCGGGACCTATTTTTCGCGAATGGACCTTTTGGCGAATATGTACTGCCACCTATGGGGCGATGGGCGAACCTGAGGCGCACTGGGTTGGAGAGTATTTGTAGAGAAAACAACGTGCACGTTAGGCTTCTTGTGTGCTACCGGTTCGTTTTCTTTTTTTTCTTTTTTTTTTGGGGGGGGGGGGGGGGATCGGTGGCCGAGTGGGCTAGCGCACACCAGCTCAGAGCACGTGGAGCGAAAGCTCGCGCTGCAGAACCCAGGGATCCTGGGTTCAATCCCCACCCCTGCCCGTTTCGATCTGGATGAGCATCGCACCGGCGTGCGGTCGTGTATCACTACTGCGTGGTGCACGTTAAAGACCCCAGGCTAGCGGTTGTACTGCACTGGCCAAATTGCTCATCTACAGCGAGTGACTCGTCGCAACTTTAAAATGGCTGACCAACGACTCGCTGTATAAATATCCACACAACACCAATTATTATTTCTTTTTGGGTACACTCGCTGCTTTTCGAAGCATTTTGAGTCGCGATGTCTCGGGATGAGAACATCCCGTTCAAGTTTGACGCCGACCACTGGGTACGTCATCCCTCGGACCGTACGAACCTCACCCAGGACCGCGTATGGAGCTACCTCAAAAAGGACAGTTCGTTGAGGCAAGCGCATCGGGGATGGTCCTTCAAAGAAGAAGGCTACACAGTTCACCGGCATGATTGCGGTGCACGTCGTAATCTAGAACGGGCGTCGTCAGTACGATGACTCGTGTTCACCTTGTTCGCAACATCAAAACTTGAGTCTCGACTCTCGATGGTCTCCAAGGCGCCCAAAGGCGAGAAATGCAAGATGGCGGATTGTTTGGAACTAGATACTCTCGAACCCAGGCGCATCAAATACTCCGCGCGTGCGCACCGCGTATTTCTACAAAAGGTCCATTGTAGGCGATTCGCGAAATTTGCGAAAATTAAGTCCTCGCGAAAATTAAGTCGTCTACAGTATTACCCATCCCAACCTCGAAAAAGATAAAAAAATAAATCTACAAATAATAAAAAAAATGTTTAAACATTGTTGTTCTATTGCAATATATTGTACGTCATGGAAAGAGTAACAAGGCATTATTTCAACGGATGAATCTAGGGAAGTGTATTATACACATGTTGATTATACAAGAGAAACAGCAACAAGCAATGAACAAATAAAACTGGATTCTTCGTCGAATCTGGGGTTCATTAGAAATATTAGAATCAATAAATCAACGCCACACTAGAACATATTTATTTACTCACATGTCGTGCATTGCACAACCAAGATGTACTTCTATAGAGGTTCGTTTTTACTTTGGTCGCGTGTTTTAGAAAAACGAAGATAAAGTTATAAATAAATGATTTGACTGTAGCCAGGCCAGAAACGCAAACATGAATTAAAAATTAGAAAAAGAACAGATTTCTTCTTGAACAGAAGAATAAGGTACTAATAAGTACGCAGCAAAAAACAAAAAAAAAACCTTCATAACATTGATGCACTGTTTTTCACGCAACGTGTTGGATGTCTTTGAGCTCGTGAAATAGAAAAGCGGCCTAAAGTGTAAAAAAACCTACAGGCACTCGAATTATGTTCGCCATTTCGTTCAAACTAATTTCACTTAAGGTCCTCGTTCGAAGGAGCCGACACGGCATGCGTGGCTACCTGGCGTGCCAAATCGACGTTCTCAAACTCTTCAAATCAATGGGAAGTTATCGATCCAGTTAGTCCGCGTGGCGGTTTGTACTTTCAGCGCCCACACACTAGCCGAATGCAGCATTAAGTGAGATCGCAAAAAAAAAAAAAAAGTCTTATCTTTCTTTGCATCCAGCGTTGAGAAATGCAAATGGCATCTTACGGGGGATCGCAACTCAGACGGGGACAACAATGACTGAAGTAATGCTTCACTAACGAAAGGGGTGAATGAGCAAAATAAAAAAAAAATTATATCGCAAATTGCTCTGCAATTGTGTTTCTGCATGAAAAGTTATTTGTTTAGCGCTAAGAATCTCCGTGCATTTTATCTCGAAATGTGCCTCCAGGTGTCTCCACCCCACTCACTCCCTTCCACCCCATTGACTCATTATTCCACTGACTCTTCTCGTCGGGTCGGCCCGTGTCCACAGAGTATGGGGAATGACGGGCTGCGTCCGGTCACCTAGTTTTCCCGCTAAATTTAGTGGCTAAACTGAATTTACTTGTAGGTCAAGTGACGTCAATATTTCCCGCTAAATCTAGCGTGAAACAGAATTTGAGTTTCGGTCACGTGACGTCATGTCACGTGCGGTAAATGTTTCTGCTAAATTTAACGGGGAAATGAAATTTGTGTATAGGTCGCGTGACATGAAGTTATGTGACGTCATTTTTCCGCTAAATTTAGCTGGGAAACTAAATTGGCGTTAAGGTCGCGTGACGTCCATTTTTCCGCTAAGTCTAGCGGGGAAACTGAATTTGTGTATACTTTACGTGACACGAAGTCCTGTGACGTCATTTTTCCCGCCAAATGTAGCGAAGAAACTTAATTGGCGTTGACGTCACATACTTTTTTCTCAAACTTCAGTGGATAAACAGAATTTACGTTGTAGCCCCCGAGTTACAGCGAGAACAGGATCGACACCCCGAGCGCTGCGTTTCGGCACCGCGGGATTGGTGACGCGTACCACGAGGCACGGGGATTCTGGGCGACACGGTGGATCGACGTTCGGCCCTGACCAAGTTCCAGCCAAATACCGTTGAGACCAATACAGGAAACTCAACCAAAGCAAAAGCAAATTGTTGTGTGTATGTTTTTACAGCGGGAAGTTAGTCTGACTCCGTGGGCGTCAAAAATGCATAGGATTGGCGGGAGACACAGAAGTGGTGTTATCTCTTGGCGTGGAGTGGTCAACTCGGTGCCGAAAATTAAATTGATATCAGTCGTGAGCTCCACTGTCTTCCTCCCTTATACTATCGGCAAAAAAAAATACATAGCTACCGATTACAATTGAGAAGCACTTGGTTATGGCACTTTGGTATCAATTGATATGTTCCAGAAAGTTCATATGCAAATCAGTAAACTTTGTTTTCATATTGACCCAGTAAAATGCCTATTTCAGGCTATTATCTGTTATTTTAGTTATTTGACTATTTATATGTTAGGGCAACTTCAAGTCGTTATTATTAGCTAAAACTGAACTATATTGGGATATTCATGTTCTTAAATGTGAGATTGGCTTCAAGTGCTTATATTGGTTTTTGGGAACTATTCTTGACCAGATCAGTTTCATTTGGTTATGCATAACTATTAGCGACTATTATTCACACGTCTGAGGCATGGGTGTTTCAGAGGTGGGATTAACTTCAAGTGGATACTATTGTCTATTGAATATGTTCTTGGTCAGATTGGCTTGAAATGGCTATATATATGAATCTCAGTCGCTATTATTGAGACGGCCTGGAGCTGAGCTGGTTGTTTTGACATGCTTACTTGAAAACCAGCTGAACGTTGAGGGAAAGCGATGGAGAGAAGAAAACAAATAACCACACTGCTGGACTATCGGCAGTCCAGCAGTGTGGTTCTTTGTTTTCTCCTCTCTATCGCTTTCCCTCAACGTTCAGTTGGTTTTCAAGTAAACGCTGTTATTGACATTTTATGCAATTGGCGTGTTCATCGATTTGATTGACCTCATTTGGCTATTATTGGCTATAGGCATCTGTTATTGACCTGGTTGGCTCGAATTGCCAAAAAATAGCTATTATTGCTTATTGGTCGCAATATTCTGCTATTTCTATACTTATGAATGATAATGGCTTCAAATGGCTAATGTTGGCAATAGCATATCACCTTAACAATATCACCGAAAATCGCTTCAGAATGAACATTAGTGACAATGGACATTTTGTAGAAATACGCGGTGCGCATGCGCGGAGTATTTCATGCGCCTGGGTTCGAGAGTATCTAGTTCCAAACAATCCGCCATCTTGCATTTCTCGCCTTTGAGCGGTTTTGTTGTGTCGACCTCGGGGCGGAAGATTACGCACGATGGGGACAAAGGTGAGCTTGGGGGAGCCGTATCTAGGTCACATCGCCTCAATGGGTGAACAGGATGTAGCTGACGTTTTGGGTGTAGAACGGGTGGGAGAGGCCTTGGGCGCGCGTTGTTTTCCAGTCACCTAGTCTCGAACCGAATCGCGTGTCAAGGTGGCAGCACATATTCGCCAAGAGGTCCATTAGTGACATAGTATTCATGACGTTTTGAATATGAATATTCAAGTGTCTACTATTGGCTATGGCCAGTTCTTGAACAAATCGGCTTGAAATGGCTATACATGTCTAACTGCGACTATTATTGGCAATTTATGCAATCGGAGTGTGTATAGATTTGATTGACTTATACTGACTATTATTGGCAATGGGCATTTATACTTGATTGGTTGGCTTTAATTGGCTATATTGACTAAAGCATCTATTCTTGACCTGGTTGGCTTGAAATGGCTACAAACGGCGATAAGTGACTAGTATTGATAATTATTAGCCATTTCGGTGTCTACAAACGTGAATGGCTTCATGTGGCTCTTTTTGGCTATTGGCATCTATTTTTCACCAGACTGGCTTCAAATGGTTATGAATGGCTATTCGTGAATATAGTTGACAATTCTGTGCTGTTTCGGTGTTTATGGATGAAAATGACTTCAAATGGCTATTATTGGCTATTAGCATCTATTTTTATTAGATTGGCTTGAAATGGCTACACATGGCTATCAGCAACTATTATTTACAATGTATGCAATTGGAGTGTGTATAAATTAGAATGACTTCAACTGGATATTATTGGCTACAGGCATCTATTCTTGACTTGGTTGGCTTGGATTGGCTATTATTGGCTACAGGCATCTATTCTTGACTTGGTTGGCTTGCATTGGCTATTATTGGCTATAATCATCTATTCCTGACCTGGGTGGCTTGAATTCGTTACAAATGGCTTAAAGTAACTAGTATTTATTATTAGCAGCTATTTCTTTGTCTACAAACTGAAATGGCTTCATGTGGCTAGTTCTGGCTATTACCATCTATTTTTTACCAGACTGGCTTCAAATGGCTATGAATGGCTATTCGTGAATATAGTTGAATTCTGTGCTATTTCGGTGCTTATAGATGAAAATGACTTCAAATGGCTATTATTGGCTATTAGCATCTATTTTTATTAGATTGACTTGAAATGGCTATACATGGCTATCAGCGGAAATATTTACAATTTATGCAATTGGAGTTTGTTAGATTTGAATGGCTTCAACTGGATATTATGGGCTATAGGCATCTATTCTTGACTTGGTTGGCTTGGATTGGCTATTATTTTCTATAATCGTCTGTTCATGTTCTGGTTGGCTTGAATTGGCTACAAATGGCTATAAGTGACTAGCATTTATAATTAGCAGCTATTTCTTTGTCTACAAACTGGAATTACTTCAAGTGACTATTTTTGGTTATTATCATCTCTTTTTGTCAAATTGGCTTCGAATGGCTATGAATGGCTATTCGTGAATATCCATTCAATGGCTATGAATTGCTATTCGTGAGTATCCACAATTATACTTGCTATATCCATTGCTAGCCCATGAAGCCAATCTGGTCAAAAATAAATGATAATAGTCAACAACAGCTACTAAAAGCCAGTCCGGTTAGTAAACACTAAAATTGCTCATAACTATCAGGACTAGCCACTAATAACCATTGTAGCTATATGAAGCCAATTTAATAAAGAATAAATGCTTATAGTCAATAACAGCCACTTGTAGCCAGTTTCGTTCATAAACAGTGAAATAGCACAGAATTGTCAATTATATTCGCTAAAAGCCATTGCAAGCCATTTGACGCGAATCTGGCAAGAAATCGATGCTAATAGCCAACATTAGCCACTAAAAGCCATTTCAATGAGTAAACATAAAACCTGCTTATAGATATCAACACTGGTCACTACTAGCCATTTGTAGCAATTTAGCCAATCTAAATGCTTATAGCCAGTAATAGCCACTTGTAGCCAGTTTCATCCAAAAACACTGAAATAGCACATAATTGTCGATTATACTGGCTAATAGCCATTACTAGCCATTTGAAACCAATGTGCTCAGAAATAGATGCCAATAGCCAACAATAGTCATTCCAGTTAGTAAACACAAAAATCGCTCATAACTATCAACACGTACTATTCACTAATGGCCATTTGTCGCCATTTCAAGCCAATCTAATAAAGAATAAATGCTTATAGACCGACACGCTGTTTACAAACAAGCCCGTGTTTGCCCACACCAGGTGTGGGCACTGCGCGTGCGCAGAAACCGAATTCGCTGAAGCGTCGCGTCTGCGCATGCGCAGTGCCGTCAACAACGCCACCGCAGCTGCGTGACGTCAGGGCCGCGTGTTGGTCTATAGTCACTTAAAGCCACTTGTAGCCTGTTTATCTATAAACACTGAAATTACACAGAATTGTTTACACACAGTAATAGCCATTTCTAGCCATTTGAAGCCAATCTGCACAGAAATAGATGATTATAGCCAACAATAGCCACTTAAAGCCATTCCAGTTGGTAAACACAAAAATCGCTCATAACAATCAACACTAGTCACTAATACCCATTTGTAGCCAAATCAAGCCATTGAAATAAAAATAAATGCTTATAGCCAGTAATAGCCACTAGTGGCTATTTTCATCCATAAACACTGAAATACCACATAATTGTCGATTATGTTCACTAATAGCCATTACTAGCCATTTGAAGCCAATCTGGTAAGCAATAGTTGCTAATAGCCAACAATAGCCACTTAGAGTCATTCCAGTTAGTAAACACAAAAACGCCCAAAACTATCAACACTAGTCACTAATAGCCATTTGTAGCCATTTCAATCAAATTAATCTAAAATTTGATGCATATGCCAATAATAGCCGCTTAAAGCCAAAGTAATTTTTAAGCACCGAAATAGCACATAATTGTTTAATTATCTCATCAATATTTATCAGCAGCCATTTCAATTCAATCTGGTCAAAAATAAATACAAATAGCCAACATTATCCACTTGAAGCCATTCCATTTCGTAAATATAAGAATAGCTCAAGCAATGGTTAGCTACTAATAGCGGTTTGTAGCCATTTGCAGCCATTCTATTCAAAAATAGGTGCTTATAGCCAATAATAGCCACTTGAAGCCATTCTCATTCATAAACACTCAAACATCAGATAATTGCTATTATACTGACTAACAGCCATTAGTAGCCATTGAGCCAATCTGGTCAGAAATAGTTCTAATAGCCAACAACAGCATCCTTAAGTCAGTCCAGTTTATAGGCAGAAATAGCTCAGTTTACATTACTCATTATTAAAATTTGTAGCCATATCTAGCAAATATTTATAAAAGTGGAGACTGATAGACAATAATAGCCAGTTGAAGATATGCATTCACCAATGCCGAAATAGATAATTGTCAATTATCTCATCAATAGTCATTGGCAGCCATTTAAGGTCAATCAGGTCAAAGATGCTAATAGCCAACAAAAGCTACTTGAAGCCGTTCATAAGTGTAAGCAAACAAAAATCACATAATAATCAATAATAATCACTTCTAGTCACCTCAAGTCATTTCAAGTCGGTCTCATAAAAAATTGATGCCTATTGCCAATTATGGTCACTTGGAGCCAAGGACATCTAATAAGACATGTTTCGGTAGGAATAAAACAAAGAAATCAACAAGCTCAGAAAAGGCAATAATTATTTAGATTACACAAAATCGCTATACAAATCCTGAGTGGTCTATACAACACACCGCATTTTGACATCAAAATACCAAGAGGTCCAATATCACGAGCTTATGCTCCATCAAAAAAAAAAAGGGAATATTTCATAGACTATCCCACTTGATTCATTTCCGAGTGGCGAGTTGTCCACTCCATACCGCCAGGATCGCTTTCTACAGGGTGATACAAGGAGACGCCAGGCTCTTTAAATCGACCGGAAAATTCGGTTTCTTAACCTATCGCGCTACGACTTTGTGCAGCGTTGCCCACAGATGGTGCATTTTTTTTTGTAAAATTTGCAAAGAGCGAACTTATCTGAGGAAAAAGTAAAGAAAGAAAAAGGCTTAGCGATGCCACCGGTCTTCAAACAACACGGCGCCGTTTCGCACGGGAGATAAGAGATGGCGCAACGAACGCCGCCAACGAACGAGCATACGGCGCCGAGAGCCGGCGTCTTTTTTTTAGCACACGATCTTTTCGACTCAAAAGCGGCGCGCGTTCCGCAGGGGGCGACAGTCGCAGAAACAAAAACAACTGATATGAAAAAAAGCTCGCGCCCTTTGA
>JABSTQ010007540.1:0-54403 GCA_013358835.2 Ixodes persulcatus
AAAGCTTAGTAGCCCTTTTTTCCTGGAAGTCATTCGCGAGGCGCATGAATTCAAAGCATTACCACCCTCCTTTCTGAAAACATATACTGTGCTTATACCGAAAGGCCCTGGTGCGAATGCGGCAAGGCGCGTAAGCGAAGTACCGACCGATCACTTTATGTAGCGTCGATACAAATTTTTGCACGGGTTTTAACTAATAGACTCCAGCAAGTCATATATAATTTAGTAGGTGAACACCAAACATGTGGCATGCGGGGAAGGAGTATCCAACAAACATACATGTCGCGCGAACAATTTTAGGACACTGTTAGCAACGAAGGAGGCCAAGTGGCGATGCTACAGATAGACTTACAGAAGGCCTTCGATCGTGTCCGACACGAGGTGCTTTGGAAAGTGCTAGAACGCGCTAAGTAGGGGGAGTTCTTTTGGAGGGGACACGACTGTCGTACACTGGATGTGTTACACAATTAATTATTAATAATCTTGAAGCCCTAAAATATCTGTATCTGCCTCCGTTAGACAGGGGTGTCCTATGTCACCGTTGTTGTTTGCTTTGTACTTGGAGCCCTTTTGTCTGAGTGTTATTCAAAGTGAACAAGTGCACGGTTTTAGAATGGACTCAGTCGAGACAAAGTGCTGTCTTACGCAGACGATATTGCCGTATTTTGTAGCGATAAAGAAGCGTAGAGTAAGTTATAAGACTGACACAGTCATTTTGCGCCACCACGGGTGCGGTGGTCAACCTCGATAAGTGTTCCGGTGTTTGGCATGGTACTTGGGCTACAACACCAGCTTTGTACGAAGGTATTCGATGGGAGTGCACCCCGTGCAAGTACCTAGGGTCCCACTACAGCACCTGAGGAAAACAAAGCCTTACTGGGAAATGTCGTCGAGGACATAAAGAAACGCACAGCCTCATGGCGTAATCGTGACCTGTCTATTTTTACGCGAGCCACTGTGTGTAACATCTTCCTGACCGCGAAGATTTGGTATGTCCTACAGGTGCTATGCTGCCCCCGAATCTATATCCAGAAGATGTACCGCGTGTTCGCACTGTTTATCTGGTTGTCGTCAAGCGAGCCTTTGTGTCGGGACAATCTGTTTCGTCGTGTGGCCAAGGGAGGGGTTGGACTGTCGCACCTTTTTATTCGTCAAACTGTGTCACGTTTTCTTTTTCTGCGTGACCAGCGACACCCCCTTTTACGAACGATGTTTCAGACAAGGCTGAGAGACGCCCTACCGTCCTTTCTTGTCGCGGCAGACTCCGGGCCTCCAGCTAAACCCGTTGGGTTTATAAAGGAAGTTATAGAAGCATTTTATTTTCTGGACGCAAGGTTTTCACGAGAATATTTATCAACAGTAACGCGCAAAAGTTGACGCGCGACCTCCTTGAGGTGCTTTTTCCTGCCCCGTTGTATAGACTTCCCTATGTTTCGTGTCCGGGACAAGATGTTCTTGCCCGTGTAAAGAAAATATGCGTCCCGCCTAGTGTGAAAACCTTTTTCTTCCGCCTCCATAGCGAAACGTTGCCGGTGAAGGTATGGCTTGATAGACGAGGCATTTACGTCCCATGGAGTGTAAATTGTCTACTTTGCAAACAACCTGAGACGATTTAACATGTTTTCTTGTACTGCTGGGATGAAGTGTTCTTTTGGGATGTCTTGCAACGGACTTTGAAAAAGGATTTTCAGGTCAATCCTTTTTCAATTCGTTTCCTCCCGGTGGAGAAGCACGAAAGCGTACCCTATGACATGTTTATGGTATTAGGATTGCATAGCCTTTGGAAGTCACGTATGGCGGTGCGCCACGCAGAGCAGCACCCTAAGTCGGCCCGCCTGTTTTTTATCGAACTTGTTGTGCAAGTGAAGAGTGTTGTTGAACGTTTTGAAACCCCGCCAGATTGGGTTAACCTGTTAGAAGAGCTGACAGGAATGAAGGAATTTTAATGCTCCCAACGGCTCCAAGTCGGAGTGCAAGGGTTTTTAATATGTAATGTGTGACTTCTGCACAATAAAAAAAAAAAAGACCAAGCAGGCAACGCGCTCGTGGCCTAACGGTTATCGTGCGTGCCTCCCCCGCGAAAAGCCAGGGTTCGATGCCTGGGAGCGACGCATCTTTTGTTATTCCTGCAATCTAGTTTCTGGTAAATTCGGGAATCCTGTTGCGTGTTCGAGGTCCGAATGCTCTACGCGTCGAACATTCTACGCTGATTATTCCAGAAGCTTACGCATGTATATAAGGGGCTCCGCGTGGCGAACCGGGGTCAGTTTCGCCCCAGCGCTCGACTCTGCTGTCTCGCCGACTTCGACGCTCGCGACGCTTTGTTATTATTTTCTATTCCCTTTTTGTTTTCGGGCACAAGTTCGCCACATTAAACGTTTATTTCTTCCTGTTTATTTATTGTTATTCTGGTCACCACCCGTGACAATATGAATTCTCGCTTGGAGGTAGTAATCTGCAGGGTTCGTTGACAGGGTTTGTACTTTTAAGGCGAAAATGGAGTCCTCCAGTGAAAGCAAAATCTGATACTGACCGTGAGGTAAAGATTGAAGTGAAACTCGGGCGCTCTTGAGCTCGAAAGTATTTTCGCATAGAATTGCCGTTTTCCTTTTAACAGGAAGCTGTGGGAACTAAGTGGGTATTCAGTTGACTGAAAATACTTTCCATCCAAAATGCAGTGCAGTTCTCCTTTAAATATACTGAACGCATTCGAAGCAATATCACATGAGCCTCTAAATTCGTTTTATATCTATCCAATTACACTGGAAGGTCAGCATCCTCTAGTTGTATGTCGGTGCCTTTTTTGCAGTCATTTCAAGACACGACCTTGGAATGAAATGGTGTTCTTTTATTCGATGATCTGAAGGAAGAAACTTTACGCTCGTTCTAGTAAATGGTACTGACAGTGCAATGTACATTTGTAAAGCTCGTACACACAGTGCCCTCAATGTTTGGATTCAACAAAATAGTTGCCCACCCAGGCGAAAATTTTCAAAAGGGACCAGCTGTTCCCAGTTCAACTGGTTTATGGAACAATTCTCAGTTGGAGTTGGTCCCAGCTGGAATTGGTCCCAGTTACAACTGTTCCCAGTTGGAGCTGATCCCAGTTACCGCTAGTGCCGACTCCAGCTACAATGAAACACAGCACAAAATGGAAGGCTGGCAAGTCTTGTTAAAAACTTGGAGAATAAAACTAAATAATAGGTTCGGTGACGGACACGCTTCCGGGTTTAGCCACTTGCTTGCGACGATTGAATCGCTTTTTCAAAGGTAGTATTCATGAGATGAAGAAAGATCGGCCACTGGCGCATGTTAGTGAAGAAGTCTTCAGCTTCTCTCCCCATCGCGTGAAGAAAGGTACTCACCCGCGTTGCGCATGTGAAGTCCTGATAGGATGCGGTAGCGCCCCCACCTAGCAATCCAACATTTCCAATTGCCTGTGTCACAACAGTCAAACATTTTCGAGGTACGCAGTGCCTTTTCTGTGGACCAGACCACAGGATAATGTTCAGCTTTATTCTGTAGACCAGACCACAGGATAATGTGCGGCCTTATTCTGTGGACCGAAGGCGCCAGAAGTGCCAGGTGTGGCGATTTCTCGCCAAACTGGTGACTTTTAGAGGCTCGTGGTGACTGAAATTCTCACATCCCCTCGACTGAGTATGTGAGAATTGTGGTATATTGACGACGCAACCAGTGGGAATTGGTGAATCGGCCGTGAGCTTCAGACGGCAGCTGTCGTCACTGGCCGGCAGTGACGACAGCTTGAGTGGGTATGTGGGAATTGTGCGTGGGTATGTTGACATCACAGCCCAATGGGAATTGGTGCATCAGCCGCGAGCTTTTGACGACAGCTGTCATCGTCACTGGCCAATCCACCTGAGTGGGTATGTAAGAGTTGTGGGTGGGTATGTTGACGTCGCAGCCCATGGACGCCGACGCCTGATTTTCGCAGAATGGATCATAAGTAAGGCTGTCGCCGTAGAATTGGACCACAAACTTGCTGACCAATTAACCACACACACAAAAAAAAAAACGAGCTGCGCTGAGCTATGTCCTACACTACCCCGCAGATTTGTGGAAGGTCACAAATCAACCACAAAAAATGAGCTGAGCTAACTTAACATGACCTACCCTACCCCGCAAATTTGTGGACCAACCACAAAAATATTAGCTGAGCTAAGTTAACATGACCTACCGTACCGCGAACCTTATCTCCTTCAGTCTGGTCCACAGAATAAAGCTGCAGTTTATTCTGTGTTCTGGTCCACAGAAAAGGTACTGCGAAGGCCGCACATTATCCTGTTGTCTGGTCCACAGAATAAAACTGAACATTATCCGTTGGTCTGGTCCACAGAAGAGGCACTGCGGCTTCAAAAATATTTTTGTCATTTAAGTTTGCGTTAATAGATTCTGGTTATGACAGACACTATGCTTTATGACAGTATCCGACATAAAGCATAGGCTTAAACCACAAATGACGATACTATGTCCAAACAAACAAATGAACAAAAATAAAACAAGTCACGTAAAAATAAATTTGCACATGCCATCAACATTTGTCATCACGACACAAAATGTGGCTATAGCTCGATTTAAAGGACACTTTCAGTTTGAGTTGGCCTAACACCTCCTAAATACCAATACCTTAGCACTTGATTTTCTGTGTCAATTATCATATTTCAGTGCAGGGTACAAAGTGGACAGTGCTATGTTAGCATTGGCCTCGAACTCGTGTTTAGTTGGTGAGAATACGTGTTCCAGCTGAATGCTAAGGCAGTACTTTTCCAGTCTGCCTTGCGATGACCTCTGGGAGGTGGTAGAATCCAGCAACACTAATACCCCTGTCAGACGGGCACCTAAAAGGACCTTTACGCCAAAGGACCTTTAGTGTAAATGCCATTTAGGCAGTGCCACGCGGCAACTCAAATAGCATTTAGCGTAAAGGTCCTTCTCGTGAACCTGAGTTCCCGCAACTCCTTTACGGCTGCTAAAGGCCTACCCTCGTCAGCAGCGGTCTACAATAGAGAAGCGAATTGAAATAAAAGATCGTACCCATATCTAAAATAAATGGTTTTGCATTTCTATGATTTAAGAAGAGCGCGCGTTTCACGTATATTCTGTACAAACCTCTCTCGACTAATACTTTTCTGTACTCACGGCCCCAGCTATCAAGTATGCCTCGCCGTCGTCGCCTGCTCGCGTCGTCCGCTTCGACACTTCGGTAATCCTTCTCTCGATTTTCCTTACAACCATAGTTATCTAGCTTTGATTTCTCTACTTTATAATTTATCATCCTTTAATAGCGTATTTCTAACTGTACCCTGTATATTTAATATTTTTTGTACATATATATTTCTGTATCTCACTATCGCGTGGTGCGATATGTCGAACTACGGAGGAGCGTCCACAACAAGGAAGGGGTCGCCGCGCTTCCATTGGAGAGTTGAGACGACCTGGGCGCTGATACGACTTTGGGAGAATCGGCTGGAGGACCTCCGACGCTTGCGATGAAACTCAAGCATGAACACGACGCCCAACCGAACACGGCAGGGCAAAACCGTAGCAGAAGCACGGAAAGGAACGGGAGCTCCGAGGATTGTTAGGACTAGAACTGGGGACACCTTTTTCGGAGGTCAATACGGGGCAGCGACGTCCGTGACGTTATTGCCGGAAACGTAAAAACAAGCAAATCTATTTTCTTTATTATTTTTTTTACGTTTTGCGGAGAGCTTGTAGCGGGTTGTTGTTGTATCCAGTGTTAGGGCGGGGGGAGGCGGCGGTTGCGGCGTGTTATTGTTGCAGTGCCATGCGCTAAAAAACCGAGGCCAGATACACGAAACGATCTTACGCCAAAAATGTACGTATGGCAACAGCTCCGGAGCCGTCTTTCTCCGATCAAATCAACATGACCGACAACGTCGCTCAGTTACTTGGTCGCGACGACCAACGGACATTTATTTTTCTACGTGCTCTTATGGCAGGTCCCGATTTTAAGCAGCAAGAAAAAAGAAGGAAGTACTCGAAACCGGCCACGACGAACACGAACGCTGGATCCACAAACACTAGGGAAAACCTACAACGGCAACGATGACACCGAGCGAGCGAGCTCGGCAGAATTTAGGCCTAGCAGGCACTCCGACTGGGCGCAGCGTTGCTCTGACGGTACTTGCCCAAGACCGTGTGCCCACGACCGGCTGGCTTGCTGGGTGGAATACCCGCCTGTGCGACCCTTGTGGACCCTTCCCGTATTATAGTTTAACGCTGTCGTCGAAAAGGGACTCTCATCGATTCTATCTCCTTGTTTTGTGTGATACAATGCTCAAATAAACGTCGTATGGATTACCTTTGCAACACGGTATGTACACTTTGTTATTAGTATGCCATTTTTATTCTGACACGACGGTACGTCACTGTCGAGCTATAGCTACGCAATGCCGGTCCCACCTTTCTTTGCGGAGTGTCACGTCAGAATCGAGTGGTAATCGTAAAAGATCGGTCCCGAAGCACTTCGGTCAAACGCGCGCGTCCGCTCCGAGTGTGCACAGGTATTTACGTGGCTCTTGCTGACACTCTCGTATTTGAAACGCATCTTTTTTAACGTCGGCTCTTTCCTGCATCTCCGAAGCCCCGAAAAACGCCGCGGCGATTTGTTTCCATCTACGTTGCTTTGATGGCTTTGCAAACGACTGGCAAGGGCCGTCTTTTCCAACTATGACAGTTGGGCTGACTTTGGAGGAACGAGCTGGGGGCATACTCCGGAGGAGTGCGTGAAGATGTCACGAACACCGGACATGACGTCACGGACGTCAAACTACTACTCTCTTGCTCTGTCCCGTATCGACCTCCGAAAAAGGCGTCCCCTAGAACTGAGTGAGCGGGGGGAATAGAATAGAATAGAATAGTTTTATTTCAGGCTTTCTTCCAACATACATTTTCTAGAGCCGTCTCACTTAAGCACATGTGTGCTTGTGTGTGAGAACGTGGCGCACTCGCAACGCTAAGGATTGCCGCTAATTGCCAAAAAAACACTTTACTTGGGCTTAAAGTGGACATTGTTGTAATCACTGGACTGAACTCGTCATTTTGTCTTTGTTAGTATATTGTTTTCTTGAGAAAAACTGAAAAAATTACTTATATCGCCAAAATATTATTTTTCTGGCGTGAGCATGATTTATGCATTTGAACCGAACTACGAGACTTCAATGGCTGTAAACATAATCTAAATGACATTTACTCGCGCTGTCTGGCACGACAGAACGTGAAGGTCATTTGAAAATCCTAAAGGCCTTTCGCGTAAAGGTCCTTTTAGGTGCCCGTCTGACAGGGATATAAGGCCTTGCGATCTAGGAGGTGTTTAACTAACTGAGTAGTGTCTGATTATTGAGCTCTTTAAATATTGATTTCGGGCTTGTAGGCTCCTTTGTCTCTTGAATGTTATCAGAGAAATGCTTGTGATGTAGAAAAAAATATTGGACTACAGGTGGACGGCAGACATATTGAAAAGCGTTGATTTATGCACAGAAGGTTAGGGCAAAAACGAGCTGCTGCGAGTTAAAACTGTGTCTGTCTGTACTTTATTTTTCGCAATCTCGGAGTGTTTTTACAATGTTCAAGGTTGGTTACTTCGTTCCTTTTAATTTTCGGAAGCTGCAAGCATCCTCGCCCATGACTGAAGATTGACATTTCATAGCCGGCCACATTGACGCAAACAGAAGAGAAAGGAAGGAAGCGGCTACGTATATGGAGATGGTGAAATATGCCATAGAGAGGACGTTTTGGGCAAAGAGAGTACATCAGCATGCACCCTACAATCTCCAATATCGTAGACAACTATCCAGCTCTAAAGCTCACAGACCAGGTAATATGTTGCTTACTACCCTTAAAACTCCACCTGTGTGAAACGATGTTGCTCATGCTTTTAGGAGCAGTAAGTACCCTGATAAAACCACGACCACCCTCATTATGGTGAATTCGCACTGCTAGCGAATGGGAGCTCCCGCAGGGAGTTCCCATTCGCTCGATGACGCGGTTGGAGAGAATGTTCCCCAACGCGGAGATTTGCTTTGCGGTTGCGGCTCCGTTAGTCCTGTCATGGTGAAGCGTGGTACGATGATGGGTCTCCTGTTTTTTCCCACTGGCATCAATTATGATTTTGTTACAACTAAAAATAATGTTCTTTTTTTATTTTTCTCTACTAAAAAGAGCAGCTTACAAATATCTTCAAGTAGACTGAAGATTTGGAAATAATGTTTCTTGCAGATTTGTGCATAGTTTTTTCGTATTAGTACTGGCGTCAAGGCAAAGGAGCGATTTATGGATGACTGGAAGGAAGCGCCGAAAGACGGGGACACAAGAAGTAGGTAACAACGACGCGTGGCGCACTCGCAACTAAAGGTTTATTGGAAAATACAAAGACTTAAATACTATGACAAGCCCCTTCATTTCCTGCCACCCCACTCCCTCTCCCTCTCTCTCTCTCTCTCTCTTTCTCTAAAAATAGAATCTCCTTAACTAACAATGCCACAGATGGCTCGCTGACGCACTTATCAACGCCCCTTGTTTCGATAATGAATGCTTCGTGAACTTCCCTCGTGGTTTTATCGCTGTGTCGTCCCAGGATGGCTGTGTTAGTAAACAGTGGTGTGCACGGGCATCTATCGCAATGTACGGCCAGATGCCCAGACGGCGTCTGTTTTACAGCTGATGCATGTTCTCTTGCACGTTCATTGACGCAGCGGCCAGTTTGTCCTACGTAGGAACGCCCACATGATATGGGAATGTCGTAAACGACACAGGATGAACATTCCAAGAACTTATTTCTGTGTTTTTTTGTGCATTCTTTCCTGTCCCTGTGTGGGTAATTAATTCGCTTGCACAAAGACAAAAGTTTGCTAGGGGCCGTGAAAACAACCGGTACGTTGAAGCGCCCCGCAACTTTTTTCGGGTTGTGGGAGACGGCATGTAGGTAAGGTATGATTGCTGGTCTGCCTTTTGGTCGTTCATGAGCTTTTTGTGGAAGGCCTCTAAACTTTCTCTTCAATCCATCTGCTACATCAGCAAGTGTTTTTCCCGGGAAACCCGCAGCTAATAGGCGATCAACCTGCAACATGAAGTTCCTGCCCATTTCATGTTCACATGATTTCTTCAGCGCTGCTCAAAGGCAGGACGCGGCGATATCTTTTTTATTAGTTTAGAATGGGCAGAGTCGTACCGTAGCACCCTTTTCTTAGAGCGGGGCTCATAGGCCCAACATGTGTGGTCTTGAAGAAACGTGAGCTTAAGATCTAGAAACTGTAGATGCCCCCCCGATGTTCTCTCATGGGTAAACTTCAAACCTTGGGCGCAGGCCGCAAAAACACCCAACAATTCTGCTACATCATTATCAATGTACTCTTTTGGTTGGAGGACAATAACCAGGTAATCATCCACATATCGGAAAATCCTAAAACGGCCTTCATTTCCGAGTCTTTCAAGTATGGCTTGATCACAATGCGCTAAGAAAATGTCGCACAGTACTGGAGCTACTCTCGAACCTATACAAATGCCCTGCCTCTGAACATACACTTCATCATTGAACGCTACGAATGTGTTTTCAAGATAGAAAGACCGGAGTTCCATAAAACTTTCTACACTCATACCACAGGCGCTCCGCAAGGCTGTTTCTCCACTGCTTTCGATACATTTTTCTACTGCACTAAAGAGAGGCTGGTGCGGAACAGAGTAAAAAAGGTCTTCGACATCAATTGAGAAGGCATCGCACTTTTTTCCCGTCCCATTCTTCAAACATTCTATGACCTCCTCCGAGCTACGGACCAAAAAAGCATCTTGCAGTTTGAGTACGACAGGTGGGTTTTAAGAAAAGTAGAAATCTGGGATTGCCACGAATCTCTTTCCGTCACTATCGCCCTAAAGAGAACGTCCTTTTTGTGAGTTTTTGCCGCGAAGAAAATTTCCAGAGACAGCTTCTTACTTGCGTTCACCTTCTTAGTCAGAACAGAGAGGTCCATTTCACTGCACAATTCCTTGGCCCTCAACTTCGCCTTGTTCAGAAATCCCGGCTTCACCACCTTGAAGTTCTTGGCGACCGCTTCCCTTGCTTTGGCGGCGTACAAATCATGAGGCAGGACGACGAATCCCCCTTCCTTGTCGGACGTCAGTAGCTTGAGGCTGGTGTTTTTGAAGTGCTCAACAGCAGCTCCCATCTTCAGGCTTTTTGGGCGGTGGCCGGCGGTACGGCAGAGCACATCGACTCCATCCGAAATAAACCTTTCCCTGTCCTGGGGGAGCGCCCTATCTGCCATGGCTCTGACCATTGAAAGCTTTGCAGGGGGCGGTAGCTTAGGCTCGACGGCGAACTTGGGTCCCTTCTCCAGGGTCGCCTTGATGTCTTCAGGCAACGTTGCTCCACCGAGGAATGTGACCCTTCCTTGCTTCATCTTGCTGGTAGAGCGCTTTTTTTGGCAGCACCATGAGCTGCCGGCGCTACAGGAACTCCGTCATCTGCTCGGCACTCTATAGATGCGAGGCAAAGCTTCGCTCAGCCGCTGGTTGATCTGAAGCCCTCCCGAAACACATCACCTTGAGGCAGTCTCTATATCGTTCCACTTGTTTCCAAGTCTCGGACCTGACCAACTTGCACAGGCGTTTGGCATGGCCGGTAGACGGGGGGAAACCTCCTAAGAGCGTCAAAACTTCTGGTTGTAGATATCCGGTGCGGATAGGCGTAGGCGTACATCCTAGCACGGCAGCATGAAATGGCCATGAGGTTAACCAGAGTGGTGGTGGACTGGAAGTTGTTAGGGGAACATAAAAAAGGGCCCGTTGTACTAGAAATGAATTGCAACAGAATGTTGGGCTAGTTGGTTGTTCATGACTGGAAGGAAGCGCGGAAAGACGGGGACAAAAGAAGTAGGTAACAACGACACGTGGCGCACTCGCAACTGAAGGTTTATTGGAAAATACAAAGACTTAAATACTATGACAAGCCACTTCATTTCCTGCCACCCCACTCTCTCTCTCTAAAAATAGAATCTCCTTATCTAACAATGCCACAGATGGCTCGCTGACGCACTTACCAACGCCCCTTGTTTTGATAATGAATGCTTCGTGAACTTCCCTCGTGGTTTTATCGCTGTGTCGTCCCAGGATGACTGTGTTAGTAAACAGTGGTGTGCACGGGCATCTATCGCAATGTACGGCCAGATGCCCAGACGGCGTCTGTTTTACAGCTGATGCATGTTCTCCTGCAGTAAAGTTGACATTTGGGCTAAATACCTCAATATGTTCTCTTGCACGTTCATTGACGCAGCGGCCAGTTTGTCCTACGTAGGAACGCCCACATGATAATGGAATGTCGTAAACGGCACAGGATGAACATTCCAAGAACTTATTTCTGTGTTTTTTTGTGCATTCTCCTCTGTCCCTGTGTGGGTAATTAATTCGCTTGCACAAAGACGAAAATTTGCTAGGGGCCGTGAAAACAACCGGTACGTTGAAGCGCCCCGCAACGTTTTTCAGGTTGTGGGAGGGTTGTTCGCTTGCACAATTAATTCGCTTGCACAAAGACGAAAGTTGGCTAGTGGCTGTGAAAACAACCGGTACGTTGAAGCGCCCCGCAACTTTTTTCAGGTTGTGGGAGGGTTTTCAGGTTGTGGGCATCTGGCCGTACATTGCGATAGATGCCCGTGCACACCACTGTTTACTGACACAGCCATCCTGGGACGACACAGCGATAAAACCACGAGGGAAGTTCACGAAGCATTCATTATCAAAACAAGGGGCGTTGATAAGTGCGTCAGCGAGCCATCTGTGGCATTGTTAGATAAGGAGATTCTATTTTTAGAGAGAGAGTGGGGTGGCAGGAAATGAAGTGGCTTGTCATAGTATTTGGGTCTTTGTATTTTCCAATAAACCTTCAGTTGCGAGTGCGCCACGTGTCGTTGTTACCTACTTCTTTTGTCCCCGTCTTTCGGCGCTTCCTTCCAGTCATGAACAACCAGCTAGCCCAACTTAACATTCTGTTGCAATTCATTTCTAGTACAACGGGCCCTTTTTTATGTTCCCCTAACAACTTCAAGTCCACCACCACTCTGGTTAACCTCATGGCCATTTCATGCTGCCGTGCTAGGATGCACGCCTACGTCATCAGCACCGGATATCTACCACCAGAAGTTTTGACGCTCTTAGGAGATTTCCTCCCGTCTACCGGCCATGCCAAACGCCTGTGCAAGTTGGTCAGGTCCAAGACTTGGAAACAAGTGGAACGATATAGAGACTGCCTCAAGGTGATGTGTTTCGGGAGGGCTTCAGATCAACCAGCGGCTGAGCGAAGCTTTGCCTCGCATTTACAGAGTGCCGAGCAGATGACGGAGTTCCTGTGGCGCCGGCAGCTGATGGTGCTGCCAAAAAAGCGCTCTACCAGCAAGATGAAGCAAGGAGGGGTCACATTCCTCGGTTGAGCAACGTTGCCTGAAGACATCAAGGCGACTCTGGAGAAGGGACCCAAGTTCGCCGTCGAGCCTAAGCTACCGCCCCCTGCAAAGCTTTCAATGGTCAGAGCCATGGCAGATAGGGCGCTCCCCCAGGACAGGGAAAGGTTTTTTTCGGATGGAGTCGATGTGCTCTGCCGTACCGCCGGCCACCGCCCAAAAAGCCTGAAGATGGGAGCTGCTGTTGAGCACTTCAAAAACACCAGCCTCAAGCTACTGACGTCCGACAAGGGAGGGGAATGCGTCGTCCTGCCTCAAGATTTGTACGCCGCCAAAGCAAGGGAAGCGGTCGCCAAGAATTTCAAGGTGGTGAAGCCGGGATTTCTGAACAAGGTGAAGTTGAGGGCCAAGAAATTGTGCAGTGAAATGGACCTCTCTGTTCTGGCTAAGATGAACGCAAGTAAGAAGCTGTCTCTGGAAATTTTCTTCGCGGCAAAAACTCACAAAAAGGACGTTCCCTTTAGGGCGATTGTGACGGAAAGAGATTCGTGGCGATCCCAGATTTCTACTTTTCTTAAAACCCACCTGTCGTCACTCAAACTGCAAGATGCTTTTTTGGTCCGTAGCTCGGAGGAGGTCATAGAATGTTTGAAGAATGTGACGGGAAAAAAAGTGCAATGCCTTCTGAATTGATGTCGAAGACCTTTTTTACTCTGTTCCGCACCAGCCTCTTTTTAGTGCAGTAGAAAAATGTATCGAAAGCAGTGGAGAAACAGCCTTCCGGAGCGCCTGTGGTATGAATGTAGAAAGTTTTATGGAACTCCTGTCTTTCTATCTTGAAAACACATTCGTAGCGTTCAATGATGAAGTGTATGTTCAAAGGCAGGGCATTTGTATAGGTTCGAGAGTAGCTCCAGGACTGTGCGACATTTTCTTAGCGCATTGTGATCAAGCCATACTTGAAAGACTCTGAAATGAAGGCCGTTTTAGGGTTTTCCTTTATGTGGATGATTACCTGGTTATTGTCCTCCAACCAAAAGAGTACATTGATAATGATGCAGCAGAATTGTTGGGTGTTTTTGCGGCCTGCGCCCAAGGTTTGAAGTTTACCCATGAGAGAACATCGGGGGGGCATCTACAGCTTCTAGATCTTAAGCTCACGTTTCTTCAAGACCACACATGTTGGGCCTATGAGCCCCGCTCTAAGAAAAGGGTGCTACGGTACGACTCTGCCCATTCTAAACTAATAAAAATGGTATCGCCGCGTCCTGCCTTGGAGTAGCGCTGAAGAAATCATGTGAACATGAAATGGGCAGGAGCTTCATGTTGCAGGTTGATCGCCTATTAGCTGCGGGTTTCCCGGGAAAAACACTTGCTGATGTAGCAGATGGATTGAAGAGAAAGTTTAGAGGCCTTCCACAAAAAGCTCATGAACGACCAAAAGGCAGACCAGCAATCATACCTTACCTACATGCCGTCTCCCACAACCTGAAAAAAGTTGGGGGGCGCTTCAACGTACCGGTTGTTTTCACGGCCCCTAGCAAACTTTCGTCTTTGTGCAAGCGAATTAATTACCCACACATGGACAGGGAAGAATGCACAAAAAACACAGAAATAAGTTCTGGGAATGTTCATCCTGTGTCGTTTACGACATTCCATTATCATGTGGGCGTTCCTTCGTAGGACAAACTGGCCGCTGCGTCAATGAACGTGCAAGAGAACATGCATCAGCTGTAAAACAGACGCCGTCTGGGCATCTGGCCGTACATTGCGATAGATGCCCGTGCACACCACTGTTTACTAACACAGCCATCCTGGGACGACACAGCGATAAAACCACGAGGGAAGTTCACGAAGCATTCATTATCAAAACAAGGGGCTTGATAAGTGCGTCAGCGAGCCGTCTGTGGCATTGTTAGATAAGGAGATTCTATTTTTAGAGAGAGAGTGGGGTGGCAGGAAATGATTGGCTTGTCATAGTATTTAAGTCTTTGTATTTTCCAATAAACCTTCAGTTGCGAGTGCGCCACGTGTCGTTGTTACCTACTTCTTTTGTTTTGTCTTTCGGCGCTTCCTTCCATTTATGAACAACCAACTAGCCCAACTTAACATTCTGTTGCGATTTATGGATGTTGCCTCGGAAAACCTTCCAACTGTTCTCATGGTGACTGAAAGAAAACCAAGACCATCCCTGTTCTGCGAGGTCATTGTAATGCTTCATGATGCAGAAGGTATAGAAAAAAACGTGCAGTTTACCCTTTGTCGTATTACACTTTTTCTTTTTCAGCACATTTGCAGTAAATAAAGCCGTTGTTCGTCTTTCGCTATTATTTACCTCCCAAGGGCTCAGCTTAGGGGTTGGGAGAAACTATGGGCTCTCTGGACAAGGATTTCATTACCTGACCCTGCCCTCATGCACATGAGTATGTGCAGAAAGCATGGTCAGCAGTTTTATGACCGACAGCTGGCTGTATCTGAGAGCTTGCCCAATGGCACTGCTCTGCCAACCTGCTGGAAGTTTTCAACAGAACAAGAAAGCAAGCACACTGTCTTTGCCCTATTGCTCACTTCAGTGGAGATTATTCAAGTTCAACATGTCTTGAAACAAAGAAATCTCTTCATAGAACAATTCTTGCTTGCCTTTTCTATAGCTGCATTATAAGAAAATACTTGCTTTTTAGTTATAATTTGGAGGGCTAGAAAACCGAGCAAATAGCTTTATATTTTTGGATGTTCCTCCTGCTGAGTGAGATTTGGTGCAGCTGAGATGCATCTGATCAAAACTGGCCATCAAAAAACACTACGCATTCTGCATTAGTTGCCTTTATGTGGAGAAAGGGGGTACTTCATACTTGTTTTTATTTATTTGTTTATTTTAAAGTAAGTATTAACTGCATTTGTCGAAGCGTGGGTAAAGCTAAATGTGATCACAAGCATAAGGAAATGTGCTTGGAACAAATTACTTTCAGAAAACTGATAACAATACCATAGCCTTATTAACTGGCACTTCCTCCATGGCAAGAGCGAGCACCACGAGTGTTTTTTGTTTATAATATAATAATAATGCATTTTTTATTTCCCATTCTGGTTGGTACAAAAAGGGAGGACGTCAGGACAAAAAGCTGCAGTTGCAGCTTGACGAGGTCCTGGCGCCCTAACACACTTTGGCGGGAAAGCAGCATTGTAAACACAACGAAAACAAACACAAAAATGGGCACTAAAACACAATCATGAGTATTCACATTGTTACACTCAGCTTGAATGCATCAAAATTAATATTTTTAAAATAGAAACAACTTTCACCACAGATACAAAAAAACTCCAGGAACTGGAGGTAAAAATTATGTTGTCTGTAATATGATTTTTGTCAACATTCGATTTGTTGTCCCATAGATGCTGACATTATTGGCTTCGAGTTTATTAAGTAAAGTCGGTAATGCGTATTTTATTGATGCAAAGCCGTAATTTGTACGGGGTATTGAAACGCTCCAAACTTCGCCGTGACGTGTGACATATTTATGATCTAGTTTTGCTAAGCCTGACAGTGCGAAAAGGAAAAAAAATATTATTATGTTTTAATTCCGTATTATACATCACCAGCAGGCGAAATTTGTACAAGTGGTCAATAGGAATGACGTTATGTTTAAGAAAGAGCTCCCGAGAAGGGTGCAAGAATGGTACATTTGCGACAATTCGAAGAACCCTCTTTTGAGTTAGTAGTAGTTTTGTTATATTTTGCATCGTTGTTTGGCCCCAAACTAAATGGCAATACACGTAGTGAGTGTAAATCAAAGAATAATATAAAAGTAATTTAACACTTGTTGGAAATACATCACGATTCTTACAAAGGAGACCAATAGATTTACGAACTTTTTGATGTATATAATCAACGTGCTCATTCCATGACAACGATTCAGTGAAATAAACGCCCAATATTTTTACCGATTTTACCACTTGAAGTGTTGAAGAGCCTAAAGTTATTTGAAGAAAATTAGGTACTTGTCTATTTCGTGGTCGAAGTAACACACATTTTGTTTTATCCGCGTTTATTTTTAGCCCGTTTACTTTCGTCCACAAATCGATGTTTGAAAGGACTCTTATTGCCGTGCTCTCAATTTCATCCGCTGTGTGGCCCTTAATAAAAATAGTTGTGTCGTCAGCATAAGAAACAATGTTTGCCTGTGGTACACTATTTTCAATATCATTAATAAAAATAATAAATAAGAGTGGCCCGAGCACACTACCCTGAGGTACTCCGGTTTCAATTTTTGGCACTACCATCTTTGCATTTACGATTCTGTTTATCATAATAAAATGGAAATCTTTTTTACTTGCCTGCTGCTCTTCTACAGGGTAGTTTACGATTTATAGGTTGACAAAAATCAACTATTTTTATTTCAAATTTTCGCTGAGTTTCATCGCATCACAAGCATTGATGCCAAGCAACGATTTTTGAGATTGCCCCAGAAAACCTGGCGACCGTTCTTGAACTGAGAGAGGGCAAGCCAAAGCCAGACATTTTTACCGGACTGTTGAAAGGATGGATGATGTTGAAGAATCGGAGGAACAAGGTATACCTGCTTTAGAATTTAGCCTTCATTGACTGTTAAAGGAAGCGGAAGTCGAAATCCAGCTAGCTTTCTATTGCAACCAACTTGGTGCCAACTCAGTTTATGTGATGGGTGGGTGCAAACTACGTAAATTAAATTTGAGATGTCGAACAATATTCATACGGCATCTTAGATTCCAATTGCTGCTGTACATCAATTTTAAATTGTGAGTGATCGTCTGGTGATGAGTGACGTATATTAAAGAGATTGGTGAATGGCTGTAGCTAAAAAGAAATATATAAATTCGCATTACTGATGTGATGCTTAAATACAGCCTTCATATATTGTGTTGCGTTGCCGTGACACTGGTCACTGAGGACAATTGAATGGATTAGTTTAAAAAAAATCTACTAGCACGGGTGATTAATCTGTTCATTAAGTGTGTGCATATGAGAAAACAAAATCAGGCACTTATTGCTCACCTGGTAGCATTCGGCTGCATGGTATTCCTATTTCACCCTATGTCCGGATGCAGCGGATGCTAAGAGCAATCCCAGCCAATCGTGCTTTTTGAACACAGCAGATTGCGCGTGTCGCTGCGCCCCCTCTTTAAGATCACATGACACTCGCACGGCCTTGCTTTGATGGCTCGTAGCATCCGCTGCGCCCTGACTTAAGGTTACTATAACGAAATTTCGGCGCTTATTTCTTGGTTTATTCGTGTTCAATGGAGCATTATTACATCAGACACACCAATCTCGTGTTGAAAAAGACACGAAAAGGATTTTTGAAACGAATTAAATGATTAGGAAATAGCACCTGGTGGATGTCGCTAACGTAATGTAGCGATGCAGGCGAGTTGGTTATGCATGTTGAAAGTAGTGGACTTTATTGACACGTGTGGTGGCCGAGTCATTGATGACTAGTCACATTTGTAGTATTTGTGGCTTTTGCTGATTTTATTTTGCTGTTTCTATTTTTTCCAATAAAAATTCAGTTGATAGTCAGCGCTCGTCCTGTTTGCCTCTCCGTCTTCGTATTCGTCTTTATTGTGCGCTTTCACTACTTTCAAGATGTCGCTAACGCCTCGTTTGTGATGCCCGTCTAGGAACCTTGACAGGTAGTGATGGTAACTGTCTCGCCTCTGGCCACGACGAGAGAAGAGCTGAAGGAGGAACTCCCCTCTCTCCGAGACTCTCTTTTTATGTGCCCAGAAGTCGCTATTGTCCATCTAAAAAATTACGGAAGATTCCGTCACTCAAATTTCGTACAAAGACAGCTTTGGGGCTACTCGCGGTGGCCCGATCGCTGGTGTGCTTCGGCTGCTTTCAGCGTATGCTACGAGCCATCGGGGCCTGTCCAAGGCCGTGTGAATGTCACGTGACCTTGGAGAGGGGGCACAGCGACGCGCGGAAAGCGTATCACGGGCTACGTCGACAGAGCGGGATTGGCTGGGATAGCTCGCAGAGTCCGGGCGTAAGGTCCTGAGTCAAACTGCGTCAGGATTGTGGCGGATGTGACGTGCTTTCTGCTGGCTGCTCTCCGAGCGTTTGCCAGAGTGGGCAGTTTATAACGAAAAATACAGCCATCAGGCTCAAGATAGAAACGTACGATTGTCATTCATGGATATTGTGGATCATATTCAGCCTATTTGTGCACACGACGGGTATATTTCATATTTCGTTGAAGTATCCGTTTAAGGTGAAGCGGAGTATATGTAGTGTAGACCAGGGGTGGCCAAGCTGCGGCTCTTTATGTGTTAAAGTGCGGCTTGCGGCTCCCTCCCCCCCCCCCCCTTCCATGTCCCTCCCGGTCACATGAGCACTTCCCCAAAAGGATAAATGGAACGCGTTTTAAATCCAAACACAGGTTGCGGTTTGGTAGTCTTGTGCTACTACTACCTTATCTACAGTTGCACTTCTTTTGACTCGGATAGATTGAAAGTAGTTCGAGTTTCGTTAATTGCTCTGGACAAAAGTTTGCCCCCCCTCCTCCCCCCCCCCCCCCCCCGCGGCTCTTGGAAGTTTCGTGGTTTCGTTTGCGGCTCTTAGGTTGGGTCAGCCTGGCCTAAGAGCTGCATCAGATGCTATGAGCCACTGAAGCGAAATCAGCATGAATTGTGTCATGCGGCTTCCTGGTTGTGCGAGGCACGAAGTCACGGGTCATGAAGTGCCGAATTGGCTAAAATGGCTCGCGGCATCCGTTGCAGTTCATCGTAAGTGCAACAGATAGTCTAAAGAAGTTCCTAAATTTGTTTATGGCTAAAGGGAAGCTCTGGCAAAATGTTGATGGTTTGAGTTGCCTCAATATTGGTTGTAACTATCACTAGTCATGGCTGAAGTAGTGCCCCATATTATAGGTCAAAAATTATTTCTTCTTTCAAGTTCGTTCCCCATCGCTTTTCAGACTGCAAGGCTCAACTGGCAACACTGAAAACATGATAGGTGTTGCAATTTGAGCATTATGGCTTGTTCCCAGCGGGTCACAAAAAAACTTGATGGTGTGAAATTAATGCTGCTAAAGCTCACTATAGCAGAGGAAAAACAAATATGTGACATAACTGTTTATTTTCCTGTCAGCTCAACCTGAAATGTTTAGATGTGATCGTGCCATCGGGGAAATTTGGACGTTCACCTTCAGTTGCTGTTCTCTCAATGACTAATCTGAACTTAAAAATAAGAAATAACATGCCAGAAACAGTAAAGCCTGGACAATCCATTAACATAGTATATCTTGTTAGCCAATGCTTCAATCCTACTTTTAGCGGTCCACAAAAATCGGTCTCTGTGTATTATGCTGCAATTTACTGCAGGGGGGCGACTAGGGGGTGGACGTTCGGTGTGAAAAGATCAACGGATGACCTTGCCCTGTTCAAAAGGGGAAAAAAGACCTAGAAGAATGGACAGTTAGGCTAGTTGGGAATAATTCATATTGAAAAACAGCGCGAAAAACACACGGACAAAGAGAAGAGAACACACAGAAGAGGCACTGACCATGAACTATCTATTCTGAAAACATACATAGAAATTCACACGAGGACTGCTTCTTCTTTCTCCTATTTCTCCAGTTATTCGTCATTTAGCGCGCACCATTATAAATCACATCAAATTAGAACACACCAGCACATTAAAACACACCATCACAGGGTATAGGTCATCGCGTCTTCTTCCTCCTTTCTTCTTTCGTCAATCTTCAATCTCGATCTTCAATTCTCTGGTCAACCTATGTCCAAAAAAAAACTATCTCACTGTCGACTAGGTGAATTTCTACTACAAAGGGCTCTTTTCTATGTTCTCCTCACCTTCTTTTGGACCCTTCATGTTTATCAACCTTAAGGTACATTTATACTCCAACGTAACGTCATCGGGCGCCGCGTAGCGCAGCGCGCGCAGGTACTTATTGGTTGCAGATATCGAGTTCCTGGTTGCCGGCCAATAAAAGGCGCGCGTTCTGCGCTACGCTGCGTTCAGTGCGCTCAACGTCGGAGTATAAACAGCCCTTTAATCGCCGTTTACGTGTGCAAGGCCAGAGCGGCATCGTGGTATGCAAAAATGTCTACGTGGAATGCAAAAATGTCGGGTCATTTGAGGAGAATGTGCCGAATTTTATGCTCCGAGTGGTGGAATCAAGTGCGCTTCTTCAAAGACTGTCTTCGGGCGACATGTGCCAACAACTGCACGACATCCTCGAGATTTCCGCCTGTATAATGAATGGATTAAGATCTCCGTCCAGACCACTGAGTTTCTTTGGCATACAGTCCGCCTCACGCTACCTTCCAAGAAGAAGACGCCCAGTACAGAAGGCAGGATAATGATTCTTGGGGAGCGGTCGGTTCCAAAGGTACACCAAGATATCTTAAGAAAAGAACCGAAGTTTTGCTTTGAACCGGGGTTGGACCGGGTAGATAAACTGGTTTTATGACGGACAGTGTCACGGCGGGTCGCGGAGGAACAAAGGCCTAGATGCATTGGGGAGTGCGTGGGGATTTTGTCAAAAAAAAAAAAAAAAAACGAAGGGAAGCCCCCTAGAAGCTGAAATTTAGAGCCGGTTATCAGCTTTCTGACAAGTAATAGGTTACGTATTCTCTTGTCCGACGAAGAAGGTTTTTTTGTTATTCTGCCGGAAGGTAATTATGATGAGAAGGTTAACGCAGCTGTACAAAAGAACTTTAGGCAGATCACGGAACAGCCAGCAAAGTTAAAAGCTCAAGCCATGAAGCTCCTAAGTAGCTTAAACCTGGGAAAGGTCTTAGTTGAAGCCAAGAAAGGGAAAAACCTTATGTTAGAGGTATTTTTTACCGCAAAGACGCGTAAACCAGAAATACCATTTCGCACAGTAGTGTCGAAGCGGCATTCTTGGCTTAAGGCAGTTTCAGGATACCTACAGGCACACCTCAACTCACTGCAGATTGATGACCCGTTTAACATTCCAAATTCGTTGTCTGTTATAAAATTCTTAAAAGAAAACAATCCAGAAGGGTGTAGCGCATTTAGCATAGATGTCGAAGACCTATATTACTCTATGCCCATGATGAGCTCACGAAGAGCGTAAAAGAATGTATTTTTGAACGCAACGATGAAACAAGGTTTAAAGCCAGAAGTGGAGTCTCAGTAGAAGGGTTTCTTGAGCTTCTTTCCTTGTATCTTAAATCCACGTTTATTGATTGGCAGGATAACGTATATGTACAAAAGTCAGGTGTATGTATAGGTTCAAGAGTGGCCCCTATGCTGAGCAGTATTTTTCTAGGTAAAGTCGACAGGGCCATTGAGCACAGGCTGGCGAAAAACACCAAAAAATATTTAGGTACGTAGATGATTACTTGGTTTTCGTAGAGAAAAAAGACTTTAGTAGAACAATGAGTGAAGTTTTAAGGACGTTTGCGGAGGAAGGGCTGGACTTCGCTTCACCTCTGAGACTCCTAAGGAGTACAAAATCCAGTTTTTGGATCTGCTAGTTGACGTGAAAGAAGAAAGATGCACCACCCCCGATCCACGAAGAACTTACTATACTCGGCGACAACTTTTCTTGGCAATGCTGCCAAAGCTACTGAGCCGAAGCACGCTGTCTTCTTACGCGGCTGAGCACAGTCTCCGCGTCTAAATTGTGTTTTGGCTGTTACGTAAATTAAAATCGTAATATTCGTCATTTGAATAATAATTGTCGCATCACTATGAATCTTGAACAATAAAAATATAAAAATGAAATTAGTTTTCTAGTTACTAAAGATCTGGTAGTAGGTAACAAGAGGAAAAGGAGGTAGAGGAGCACAGAACCACGAGATCATGAAGGGCACGAGAGGGAACGATAAACCGACACCATCGAAACGGACGTGCCCGGGATCTCTTCCTTAACAGATGGCATCTGCTCTGAGCCCGGGTATGTCCACTGGAAACGGTTTCATAGACACTAACGAGCTGTATAGAGTGCTTGCCTTGAATGCAAACAACAAAACCAAAACTGAAAACGAAACCAAAACTGACGTAATGAAAGCCCGGATGCTTGGCGGAGTGATACATGTGCAGGAGCTCCGCCCCCCCTAGAATTCCCTTCATTGTCAAGAAAAGTTGTCGCCGAGTATAGACTATCGTTCGGCACACTCAAAGCTCGTCAAAAATGGTATTGCATATTCATGCTTGCAGTCGGCATTGACAAAATCCTGTTTCCGTAAGATGAAAGAGAGCTTCTCAGCACAGGTCGATAGACTCACAAACTCTAATTTTCCAGACTCAATTATTACCTCAGCATGTGACAAATGTCACAAATGACAAGGTGACAAACAAGGAATAACTGAGAAAACTGAAACGTTTAATGGGGCGAACTTGTGCCCAAAATAAAAAGGAAACTGAAGATAACAGCAGAGCGTCGCGGGCGTTGAAGTCGACGTAACAGCAGGTTCGAAAGCTGGGGCGAGCCTGACCCCGGCTCACCACGCGGAGCCCCTTATGTACACGCATTGGCTTCTAGAACAATCGACGTAGCAGATTCGGCGCGAAGAACATTCTGACCTCGAATCAGCAAGGCGGTTCTCGAATTCACCAGAACATCACATTACAGAGTCTACAAAAATGTGTAGCTGCGGCCAGGAATCGAACCCTGGCCTCCTGCGTGGAAGGCAAGCCATAGAGAAATATAGTACTACGTAAAGAGCGGACACTTCCATAGGCCCCAGCGGCCCAATTCAGCGTCAGCGAGCGCACCCAGCGGCCAGTATAGTCCCTAGTTGAGTGTTCAATGGATGGATATACGCAGTAACCGCTGGCCAGATGAATGAATGGATTCAAGGCGAATTCTGGCGGTATTTTTGTATCGGGCAGTAGCATGCGCCCTCTAGTTTAGCGAGTCAGTGTTATTGTTACTAGCATGGTTTTTGTTTAAAATAGAATTGTTTTATAAGCATACCTTAATTGTACTGCAGAAGAAAAGTCATCTGGCGCTACATATAATTCAAACTGACCGCACGCCGCCGAAAATGATATTTTCACATTTGTGCTATCTCTCTCTTGAAGGGACGACATGGGACGACACCAGGTATTGACACACAAAAGTATTTATTTTTGTAACTATGACAAGCAAAACAAACATCAACTCTGAAGACACGAAGTTATGTATGTTATTCATACATTACAAAAATAACAATACACATGCAAAATGTATGAATAACGCGTCAGCAGTTGTACACTGGAAAAAAGTACTGTATAAAGGCTGAACTCCATGGGACGAATTATGTGACGAATAACTGGCGAACGCCGCCCGGCGGCTTTTGCTCTGCGCGTGGAATCAACACAGTGGCTGCTACGTCGCGCGCAAAGCGAGCGTGCCGTCGGGCGGCGTTCGCCAGTTATTCGTCACATAATTCGTCCCATGGAGTTCAGCCTTTACAGCGAGACTTACAGCGACAAATGCAATACGATGGAGGGCATTTAAAAAAGTTACCGTCCAAGTTCCATGAAAGGCGCTTGCACATATGACCATGTGCTGAAAGGCGCTTGCATATATGACTGGCCCAGTGGCTTCTAAATTCAGTGACCGAATGCAAATGTCCGCCAACAAAGAAACTACAGTCACAATACTTCTTACATATACCATATACCTTGACCGCAACGGAAGAATGACTAGAAACCCGCACAAGACAACAAGCCGTGGAACCAACTCAACCCACACAACGAGGCAAGAGACACAGACCAAGCAGCCGAAGTATCCGCCCTCCGTCGAGTCCACGACTCCGAAGCCAACCGTCGTGCGGCAGCCATAGCCACAGCCATTGAAGTCGTTTTTGAAAGCTTTCAAAGTTCGTAATAATTTTAAAAGTTTACTCTCTACAATGAAGTTATTTATTAATATTATATATCTGACAAATGTTCAAAATAAGTGGCACTGTTGCGCCTACTAACGGCCAGTAGAGTCCCTAACTCCTGGGCCGCGAAACGGCTCGAGTGGCCACTCTTTACGTAGTACTATATTTCTCTATGGGCAAGCGCGATAACCGTTAGGCCACGAGCGCGCTGCCTACTTGGTCAGCCCTCGCGGCATTATTCCCCCCTTTAGAAAACGCATCGCCCCGATGCAGCACGAAACGAAAACACATATCCACAACAAAAGGACAGCAGAATCGCGAGCCACAGTTCACTCGTCGACGAGAGTGCAAAGTTCTATCGTTCGACGTGCACCACCTCGGGTCACAGCTGACGTCTTGTTGATGGACGTGTTCCGTCGGGAAGAACTTCGTAGTTCAGATCTCCGAGGAGTCGTATGATCTCGTAAGGCCCAAAGTAGCGCTTCAGCAGTTTTTCGCTAAGGCCGCGGTGCCGTATCGGTGTCCACACCCATACCCGGTCTCCGGGTCGAAAGTGGACGTCCCGGCGACGAAGGTTATACCGGCGTGCGTCAACTTGCTGTTGTTCATGAATCTTGATTCTTGCCAGTTGGCGAGCTACTTCCGCGCGTTGCGAGATCCGTTGAGCGTCGTCGTTCCCATCGTCGGCCGGCACGTGAGGCAGCATGGCGTCGAGCATCGTGGTGACCGTCCGGCCGTGTACCAGTTGGAATGGTGTCATTCCCGTGGTTTCTTGAACCGCTGTGTTGTACGCAAACGTGACGTACGGCAACACCTCATCCCACGTCTTGTGCTCTACGTCGACGTACACGGAGATCATGTCGGTGATCGTCTTGTTGAGCCGCTCCGTTAGCCCGTTGGTTTGTGGATGATAGGCGGTGGTTCGTCGATGGCTGGTGTGACTGAGCCGAAGAACTTCTTAAGTCAGCTGTGCCATGAATGATGACCCGCGATCTGTGATCAGCACTTCAGGTGCGCCGTGTTGAAGGAGAATGGACTCGACGAAAAACTTGGCGACTTCAACCGTTGTTCCCGATGGAAGGGCTTTCGTCTCGGCGTACCGTGTGAGATTATCTGTGGCGACGATTATCCAGCGGTTTCCCGACGTTGACGGCGGAAAAGGGCCAAGTAAATCCATTCCAACCTGCTGGAAGGGCGTAGTTGGGGCAGGAATCGGCTGCAGAAGTCCTGCTGTCTTCGTCGGAGGCTTTTTACGTCGTTGGCACTTATGGCAGGAAACGTGTGTACAGATGGACGGTTTTTGGGAGTCTCGGCCAGTAGTACTTGTCATGAATCCGGGCGAGTGTCCTGCTGTAGCCGAGGTGTCCAGCCGTCGGGTCGTCGTGGCAGGCTTGAAAGATTCCTTCTCGCAGGCTGGCCGGAACAACCAGCAGCCAGGCAGGATTGCTTGTTCCGAAGTTCTTCTTGAAGAGCACGCCTCGCTGCAGAACGAAGCTTGGTAAGTCTCGGGCCAAGACTCGGGGAACTGAACTTCCTTCACCTTTGAGGTGGTCGATCACGGCGCGAAGTTCCGGGTCGTCTCGTTGAAGTGCTCCCATGTCGGTATCTGTAACTGCGCCGAGAAAACAGTCGTCATCGTCGTCGTCGGTGCTGTCGGAAGGAGATCCGACTGGGGCCCTAGAAAAACAGTCGGCGTCGTTATGCTTGCGGCCAGACTTATGCACAATGGTTACGTCGAATTCTTGCAGTCGGAGACTCCAGCGAGCGAGGCGTCCTGGCGGGTCCTTGAGGCTGGCGAGCCAACAGAGAGCGTGGTGGTCCGTGACAACGCGGAACGGGATCCCGTACAGGTACGGTCGGAACTTGGTTAACGCCCAGATGACAGCGAGCCATTCCTTGTTGGTCGTTGAGTAATTTTTCTCTGCTTTGGACGGTGCAAGGCTTGCGTAAGCGATCACCCTCTCTGCTCCGTCTTGTCTTTGGACGAGGACCGTGCCGAGTCCGGCGTTACTGGCGTCCGTGTGAACTTCGGTTTCCGCTGCTGGATCGAAGTGTCCGAGGATAGGGGACAACGGAGTCTTTCCTTCAGTTCGTTGAACGCTTGTTCTTGCTCCTTCCCCCACTGGAAGTTCACGTCGTCCTTCGTCAGATGCGTGAGCGGTGCAGGAAGCCTGGCGAAATCGCGAACGAAACGCCTGTAGTTAGCGCACAGTCCAAGAAATATTCTTACGGCTTTCTTGCCTGATGGCTTCGGAAATGCGGCGACAGCGGATGTCTTTGCCAGGTCAGGGCTTACACCCTCAGAACGCACGACATGGCCCAAAAATTTAAGCTCGCCGTAAGCGAACTGACCTTTTAACGGCTTGAGTGTCAGTCCAGCATTCTGGATAGCCTGTAGCACGGCTCGCAGACGTCTCAGGTGCTCGTCGAAGTCGCTTGCGAATACCACGACGTCATGGAGGTAGACGAGACAGCTTTGTCATTTCAAGCCTGAGAGGACGGTATCCATTACGCGCTGGAAGGTCGCCGGTGCTGTGCACAGTCCAAACGGCACCACTTTAAATTTGTGTAGTCCGTCCGGCGTGACGAAGGCAGTCTTCTCACGATCCCGTTCGTCGACCTCGACCTGCCAGTACCCACTCTTCAGGTCCATCCACGAAAAGTATCGGGCGCGACGAAAAGTACCGGACGTGGCCAGAGTGTCGTCGATGCGGGGCAGCGGGTAGACGTCCTTTTTTGTTACGGCGTTCAGTCGACGATAGTCCACGCAGAACTGAAGAGTCCCGTCCTTCTTTTTCACCAGCACTACCGGTGAACCCCGCGGACTGTTTGAGGGTTGGATGATGTCGTCGTCGAGCATTTCTTCAACTTGCTTCTGGATGACTTCTCTCCTTCACTGAAACACGGTACGGCGATCGATGAACGGGAAGTGCGTCGTCATCAGTAACAATTCGATGTTTCGCCACCGTCGTTTGGCGTAGCTTTGACGACGTGGAGAAGCACTCACTGAACTCGGCGAGAAGTTGACTGAGTTGTCACCGTTGTGGGGTAGGGAGGGTTGGATCGATGTCGAACTGCGAAGGCGGCGTTGCCTCGTGTGGCCACGAAGAGAGGTCTTCTAATACTCCGGCGATAGCGGCTGAGTCGGGGAGTTCCTCGGCGTGACCCACGGCGGTGCCTTTCATAAGGTGCTGAGCCTCCTGTCGGAAGTCCGTTACGAGTGCAACAGTGCGTCCGTATTGGAGCTCCGCAATGCCTCTTGCGACGCCGATCCCTCTTGCTAGTAGCAGTTTGACGCTACCTTCCAGCAAAGCTTCTCCGCAGATGCCTTTTTCGGTCGCGACAGGCACAAGTACACTCGAGCGTGGTGGCAAGTTCACGTGGTCGGAGAGTACACGCACTGTAGCTGACGTGGCTGCCGTAGTTTTGTGATCCTCGGGCACTACGACAGGTTTTCGCAGCCTCAACTCGTTGGCTTCCAGGTCGATGACGGCGCTGTATTCGCACAAGAAGTCCATTCCGAGTATAACGTCTCTCGCACAGTCTCGTAGAACGACGAACTTTACCGGACACGTCTCGCCGTGAATCTCGACGCGAGCAGTGCATCTTCCGACTGGCGTGATAAGATGTCCCCCGGCGGTCCGTATCTGTGGGCCATCCCACGGCGTCGTCACTTTCCGAAGGCGTTGGGAGAGCCTCCCACTCAGGACGGAGAAGTCTGCTCCGGTGTCGACGAGAGCCGACGCGTCGTGGCCGTCGATAACGATGTTTAGGTTATTCTTTACCGTTGCAGGAGCGTCGTTTCGGTCTCCGTGGCGTTTGAGTGGGGGCCCTCCGAAGTTCGTGGAGGATCTTGGCGTCGGTCGTCTTCGGCAACCCCACCTCCAGGGGTTACCGCGCCTAGTTACCCCGGCGAGGAGCGAGGGGTGACAGGCTTTCACGTCGGGGTCGGTGCATCGGCGAAGCTGGACGTCGTGGCGACGGCGTCCGGGACTCTCGGAGGTACGCAGGCTCGGGGGACTGTGGTCGTCGCAGGTACTCGTCGATCTCCCTATGGCGTTCACCATAACGGGGGCGCGGGTCGTTCGGGTGGAACCCGCGCAGCCCGAGTCGTCGGTATGGGCATCGGCGGTAGGTGTGGTCTGCGTCCCCGCAGTAGAAGCACAGAGGGCGTCGGTCGGGCGTTCGCCACACGTCGGTCTTCCGGGGTGCGCGGGGCGCCTGGCAGGCGTACTGGACCTGGTCGTCGTGGCGTCGGGGCGGCGCGACGACTGACGTCGGGGCGGCGCGACATAGGAGCGAGGCTGTGGCCGTCGGGCCACTGCGGCGTAAGTTAGCGTCGGTCGTGCTGCGGCGCAGGAGACTAACGTCGGGCGGCGCGACATAGGCGCGAGGCTGTGGCCGTCGGGCTACTGCGGCGTAAGTTAGCGTCGGTTCTTCGGGGACTGCTACGCTTATGGGAGCCTCTGGCTGAATGGCTCTCTGCACCTCTTCCCGCGCGACCTCGGCGATGGAGGGCGAAGCTGGTCGGTTAGTGGCGGGTAGCAGCTTTCGGAGCTTTTCCCGGACGACGTCGCGAATGATTTTGCGAATGCTTGGAATGCTGGAGGCAAGGTCGCCGGTAGACGGCCTGAGGGCAGCGAGGCCGGGTAGTCGCGGAATGTGACTGGCTCGGGCTTGCAGGGCACGCTCGATGTTCGTTGCCTCATGACAAAGTCTTGGACTGTTGTCGGAGGGCTGCGGACCAGGCCACCGAAGATGTCGTCTCTCACGCCCCGCATGAGAATTCGCAGCTTCTTCTCTTCTGTGGCCCGAGGGTCGGCGCGGGCGCACAGGCGCAGAGCGTCCTCCACGAAGCCGGTGATGGTCTCGTTGGGGCCTTGGGTTCTGGTTCGCAGTAGATCCTCGGCTCTCTCTGCGCGGTTTTTGCTGATAAATGTACCCTTCAGCTCGCTCTTGAAAATTTCCTACGATGTCAAAGAGGATTCATGATTTTCGTACCAGTGCTTGGCGGCCCCCTCGAGCGAAAAATAGACGTTGTGCAGGCGCTGTTCATCTGTCCAGCCATTGTGGCGGGCAACGCGTTCGTACTGGTCGATCCAGTCTTCAACATCTTCGTACCGCTCGCCGAGGAACGAAGTAGCCGTCCGCGGTGCGACGGGCAGGTAAACGATGGTAGAAGCGGCCGGGGCCTGTGACTGCTGGTTGTTCATGGCCGGCCTCGTTGGCTGCTTGGTCCTGGGTGGCAGAAGTCCGTTTTCCGGGTCTAGACCTTGGATGCGGCGACTTGATCGGGTCCTCCGGGTCCTCCGGAGCTAGGGTTCGGACTTGTACTGCGGGAACTTGGAGGGGTGCGCTGCACGGACATACGGTACTCCGCACGTCCACCAAAATGTCACGAATGACAAGGTGACAAACAAGGAATAACTGAGAAAACTGAAACGTTTAAGGGGGATTCAACCGCTATTTATTTGTACCCTTTTCCTCATAGATGACGCAGAATTTTTCCGGAACAAACGAGTTGCATGTTCGCAGCTGCGCATGCAGGTCGGGCGCTCGAGGTGGGCTCGGGCCACGGGTGCCACGGGCTGATCGCCGCCGATCTCGAGCTAGACCTTCTTCGCTCTGCGTCCGGTGCTGCAGGAAGCGGCCAACGGGCGGCGCGAGATACGGGCCAGTACATACGCAGATTACAGTGGCTTACAAAACGTAGAATAAGCTCTGATTTCCGAATGAATTCGAAGTTCCTTCCACGTTCGAAATTATCGAAAGCGCAAGGTGCGGCGTTGCGGCCATTTGGACCACCACATTTAACACGCAAACGTTGTTTTGCAAAAACAAAACAAAAAAAATAAATAAATAAATAAATTTAGAGCTTAATTTAAAGCTAGAAAACAAAAAAAGAAATAAAGTGGCAGTTTTGCACTTCCTATGTCCTATATCGGCCTGCTCTTTGTCTGAATACTGGTTTGCATACCCGCTCCCAGGATGTGTGGAGTAAAGCCCATCTATCCTGGAAAAATGACGTCAATCATTTTTGTGAAAATGCTCGAGACACGTGCCGCGCGCCACTTCTGGGAAGAACTAGAGCCACTAAAATAGCTGCGCTTATAGAGTATCGGGACTCTGTTCCCCAACATTCTTGTGGGCGCCGACATTTTGGTGTTTGTGCAGAGTAGACGCAACTGCCGATCGTCATGATTCAAAAGTGCGACTTCCTCAGCATTAGATTCAGTGTTAGGAAGCTCATATATTATTGCTTTGCTCTGTCGCGAACTGTTTAAACATTCGTGGAGGACGGAAAAGCGTCTCCTGTGATTTTAGATAAATCTTCAGATAACTAGCAACCATGATTTTAAGCCACCATATGAACAAGTGTCGTTACTCTGAAGCGTAGCTTATTTAGTGGCACTATATATAGAAGAACAAGGCGTCTGAAATCTAGCTCAGTGCTGCGCTGTTCCACCATGATCTTCCCTAGTGCCACTAAATAAGCTACGCTTCAGGGTAACGACACTTGTCCATATTGTGGCTTAAAATCATAGCTGCCAGTTATCTGAAATTTTATCTGGGATCACAGGAAACACTTTTACGTCCTCCAGAAATGTTTAAACGCTTTGCGACAGAGCAAAGCAATATTACATGAGCTTCCTAACACCGAATCAAATGCCGAGGAAGTCGCACTTTTGAATCCTGACGATCGGCAGTTTCGTCTGCTCTGTACAAGCAACAAGATGGCGGCGGGCACAGCAATATTCGGGAACAAAGTGCCGACTCTAAGCATAGCTCATTTAGTGGCGAGGTCCACACTTCTGCGCGGCAAGGTCCACACTTCTGCACGTCCAGAGCTGTGGACCTCGTCGAAGAGGTCCACACTTCTGCGTGTCGAGTCAAAAGTTACAAGAAGCAACCGTTTCCCCACCCGTGAAATGTACCAAGGAGTTCTCTGTTCAAGCAAGTGGCGCGACAGCAGCTGACAAGATTGGCAACGGGTATGGCAAGAAAGGACACTTTCCGTCTGTCTGCCTGTCAGCGAAAAAGAACCACTCAAATAAACAAAGTCATGTTGCACTCGAGTTATCCCCGTAAATTCCATAAGTTGAAGGCGGTCCCGGCAAGTGCAGACTAAATTCATTTCATAAAATTCACGCTTACAAGTACCGCTAACGATTGTTGTGGAAACGCGCAAGGCACGTGCGAGGAGCGGGTGCTCCACTGCCATTCGCTTCCAAGGGCCGCTCATTTCAATACTGCGTCGAAAACTGCTTCTAAAACCCTTGAAAATGGGCACACTTAACTGCAGTTACACGAAACCACAGTTAGCGCACAATATTTGCGGACAACATTCTGTGGCTATGCAGTCAAAGCTATGGGAGAACGTGCGCTTGAGAATCTTGAGCACCCATCAAAGCAGTGCACGCGCGCTCTTCACTTCTTCTGAAATAGCTGTCCAAGAGTATAGTGGGGTATCTTTGGTGCCGCGCAACAGCAGTTAAGCTGAGTTAACCGCGGTTAAGAGTGCCAGGGGTATAAGGGCCGCTCGAGACACGGGCATCGTGCACTGGCGCATTTGGCGCCACTTGCAAGACATACGCAAACACATCGAAGGGCTTTAGTCCAGACAGATAAAGAGGGATTGGTGGCCAAGTGCAATAACGAAAAAAAAAGAAGGATCGGTGGCCGGGTGGGCTAGATTGATTGAAAACGTTTATTGGCTATAAACTAAGGGATGAGGAATAAGGGCGGTGTCGGTGGTGACGGCGACCTGGACACTCTTGGCACTATGCTACATACTATATACACTAGTTGTGAACATCGAGTTTCGCCTCAAAGATAAAGTCCAAGAGACTCTTCAGAACTTTCACGTTGTCTGGTGGTCTTGGAGGTGGGCGCACCCATTCCTCCAGCGATGTGATGTTTGTGGGCTTGTGCTTTGTCCTCAAGTCCTTGTAGTATGGACAGTTCCTTAAAAGGTGGACAGTGTCCGCCTTTGCTGTTCCGTTGCATTTTACGTATGTGCCTGATCGTCCTTTACCCCACCGGGCAATCCGGGCCGGAGTAAGATTGGCGTTGGCTTGTATGCGAGTGAGGATTACTCGCCCTCTTCGTCCTAATCCCCCTGGAAGGGGATCCGGATCCGAGGGCAGGCTTTCCCACAGGCGATGCTTGTATTGCTCTTTGATGCGAAGCTTTTCTTCACCGGGGTCGTAGTTGTTTTCGTCCGCGGACTCCTGCGCTTGATTACAAGCGATGGAGTAGCCGTGGTCCAGCTGGTGTGAGGGCATAGCAGATTGCTCGCGGAGGGAGATAACGGCGACGCGAGCAAGCTGATGTGCCTTTTCGTTACCTTGGATTCTGGCGTGACCCGGAACCCAGCTGATGATACTCTTCGTCCCCTCCAAGAGGAGACGAGCAGCAATTTGCTTTATTTTCCTCACCCTTCGGCACGGGCTGTTGGCTTTTTTACATTCTATGACTGCTTCCTTGGAGTCGGAAAAGATATGTAGTTCTTTTGGTCTGGTGGTGGAGTTCTCCAGGACAGATTCTAGGGCCACTTGAATGGCCGCTAGTTCCCTTCCTTGAACTGTCATGCTAGTTGGAAGTTGCGTGCTCGCAGCGACCTGGATCTTCGGAAAGCAGGCTACTGCCGCCCTGGGGCCGTCGTTGCCGAGAGCAAAATTCGTGTATGCAGCGAGTATGGTACTTGGATTTGTCCAGGATCCGACCATTTTGTTGTGGGCTTTTACAAGTCTCTCTTGCTGCTGTGTGTCGCCCTTCCTGAGCTTCCCCAGGGGTTTGTGTTCCACGATGTCCAGCGAATCCTCAAAGGGGGGAAGCTGTTCCGGGAGTGCTGGCCAATCCTCTTGTTTACTGCCGAGTCGGCAGAGAATTTCTCTGCATTGTCTAGAGTGTTTCAGTCGGTCCCAGTGGGCCCGACCTCGCGGATGCACCGTGTCGTAGAGTGAGTTGAGTTGAGCCTTCTCCTTGAGTCTTGGAAGTGCCGTGTACGCCGGTAGACCGGTGATTACGCGCATCGCTTGATGGTTTAGCGTCTCCAGTCTTTTTCATTGTGCTTTGGTGAGCCTGCAGTGAGTCGCGCCGTAGCAGACGCGTGACACCACGAGCGCCTTGACCATCCGCCTGGCCACTTCTTCTGTTGCTCCTCTTTGTGCCGTGCAGATGCGGCGAATAACGTTCAGGGCCGAGTTGCATTGCTTGATAGTTTGTCGAAGCCAGAGGTCTGCTCCACCGGTCTCATCTATGAGGAGCCCTAGGATCTTGACTGATGGCGCTGCGACGATCCTCTTCCCTGCCAGCACCAGGTTTAAGGCGTCGGAAATCTTGGCTTCGCGTAGCCGTTTCGGGGCAAGAACGACGAAACTGGTCTTCTCTGGTGACGCTTGTAGCCCGACGCGACGAAGATGATTCTCTATCGCGTCAAGGCCGGCTTGCAGCTTGTCTTGTTGTTGGGATAGGCTCGATTCTCTCTTCCAGATTGATATATCATCTGCATATATCGTAAACCCAAGTGTTGGCACCTTGTCAAGCTCGTGTGGGAGTGCTGCCATGACTATATTAAATAGCATAGGCGATAATACAGATCCCTGAGGTACCCCTACCCGGTTCGCCCTTGGTTCGCTGTGACTAGAGCCACATTGAACCGAGTACGTTCTTCCCGCAAGGAAAGCCCGTATAAAGTTGAGCGGTCTCCCACCGAGGCCGAGTTGTTGTGCGATCGCGAATGACTGCGGCGTGGGGAACCGAATCAAATGCCTTCTTGATGTCCACCGTAACAATGGCACGCACGGCTTGGCGTGTGGTTGTTGTGATGACTCCCGCAGATATGAGCGTTAGGCTCTCCTGCGTGCTTAGGCCGGGCCGGAACCCAGTCTGCACGGGGTGGAAAGCCCCGGTCGTCTCAAGGAGCCATTCGATACGCCGCAGAACCATTCTCTCCATGACCTTACACGTGCACGACGGGAGGGAGATGGGTCTATATTTTGCAAGGTCACCTTTGTCTTTCCCTGGTTTAGGAATGGGAATCACTGTAGAGTGTTTCCAATCTTGCGCTAGTTGTCCCGTCTCCCAGATCTGATTGATCTGGCACAGAAGCTCTTGTCCGATGTGGTCAGGTAAATTCCGTAGCATGTTCGTGGTGACTTGGTCGGGCCCTGGTGCGGTGTTGGCTTTCCCAGAGTGCAGGGCGCTCTCCAGCTCTCCCCTTGTGTATGGTCTGTTCAGATTTGAGTCTGGCGCAAGCGCTTCTTGCGCGTAGGAGTCATAGTCAGAGGAGTCGGCCGCCGGTTGCGGAAAGAATACGTCCCCCGCCATGACCGTCAGCTCCTCTTCCGTCTTTCCCATCTTGAGTGCAAGGGTGCCGGTAGCAGCCTTTGTCCTCTTTTTTCCAAGCATGGAGCGGCTGGTGTCCCAGAGTTGAGCCACCGACGTCTTCTCGGAGAGCGTCATGCTGTAATCTAACCTCCGCTGAAGTCCAAGCTTCTGGGCGTAGACTTTAGCCTCAACCGTCGCTCGCGTAATGTTGCGTCTTTTGATTGGAGTGCGTGGTACCTTTCTGTAAGTCTGCACCGCTCGCAGGCGGTGAGCCCAGAGCTGCAGCAGGCCCAAATCGGGTGTAGGCGCGTCTTCATCCACTTTGGTCTTGATTGTGGCTTTTTCAATGGCGCACCGAAGTCTTAGATCTAGGGGGGCGGCCTCCATAGTCTCGTCCTTCAATGTTTGCCTGAACTTATCCCAGTATATTGTCTTAACTTGTCGTTTTTGCGCTGGCCCATCGCGTGCCTTCCGAGTCAACGAAAATTGAAAAATGATTGGAAAATGATCGCTCCCACAGTTGTCTGGAAGGCACTTCCATTTTTGATGCTGTATGTAACGATTTGCTACCCAAGTAAGGTCCGGGGTAGTGTCCTTCTGGCCGGCGCCACCGATCCTCGTCTTGATTCCTTTTTTGTTAGTTAGATGCATCTGGTAGTTGCTCATCTCTTCGATGAGCTTTTCCGCTCCGCCTCCGCTGCTTGCGTAACCTCAAAGAGTGTGCTCTGCGTTGAAATCTCCTCCGTAACACTTGTGGTCCCGTGGGTACAAGTTGTGCAGGTAGGCCACCCAGCCGTAGTCTCGTGGAGTACAGTCACGATCAGAAGTAATTGGAACACGGGAGCCGTGGCCCAACTGCATTGCAGCGCGATCTAGCCGCGCTCGTGGGAACTGATAGGAGACTACGCGCATGCGTGCATGCCGGCACCGTTAGCCTCTCGGCTCCTCTCGATCTATTCCTTTTACCGGCGGTTCGAATCGTTCTTTACCGCTTCTGCGACGCAACGCTACGTCCCCGATGGCGCTGATAGCCGACAGCGGGCACGCTTCGCGCTCTTTTTAATGTCTATAATATCTCTTTATACTTCGTTTCAGCTTCGGTCCGAGCGCGGCCGATGTTATGAGCCGAAGGGCCAATCAAACAGCGAAAGAGGCACAACGTCATAGCGTGCTCTCTGCAGTTGATAGGACCAGCCGGTATTCGCCGTCTCTCTATGCGTGCTTCTCCGCCGGCTAGTCCTATTAAGCCAACGAGGTAGAGGGGCTTAGAGCGATAAACCGGGGTTCCAGTCTGCACTCGAAAGTGACCCCCATAAGGACGCTGCCATTGTACGCAAATTTGACGACTCGTCACGTGACCAAACCAAATACGTGACGTCACAGGAAAGATGGCAGCGCCCAGGCAGCGGCTGGCCCCAGCTTGGCCGGAGCTTGTCGGATGCTTTGTTTGTTGTCGTTCGTCTCGGCCAGTTGATTTCAGACGCGGAAGCCGTCATATGAGGCCAGTCGAAAGCGACTTTAGAGTTCAGCGTGGTGCCTCACGTAGGTATAACGTGAAAATACGGAGAAACGATGTGCATTTCGCTGGTGACCGACGGGGATATTGCCACGAAAGAGACAAGCGGCCCTACGTTACTCGGACTTCGGATTGATTCGGATACCGCCAGCATAAATTTTAAAGCGACGTTTCTGTGCTCTCGTCGACCATCGAAATCTTTGAGGTCTGCGGTGAAGCGTGTGCAATATATTTGGATACACAGTTTAGCGACGGAAATGGCGTGAGTCGTGCTAGGCAGTGTGCAATCGTGGTGCTGCTTCGTTCAAATGACCGAAGGCTCACTTCGGTTGTGCGGCCTTGACGCTTGTAATTCCCGTGCCGTGCTTAATGATACTGTGCTGCTTCCAAAATTGTTCTGGCGTACACGTGCAATTTCATGGAGCACAGGTGTTGCAGTTGGTGTTGATTCCGCTGGTCTGTCGCACGTTTCGTCGACACAAAATTTTCATCAACACTCGTTACGCGAATTGCAAGCTGTATGTACATTTCATCGCGCGTGTTACCTACCCAGTCCACCCGTTCACACCGCTTTGCGACGACAGTCTGCAGTGGCTCATTATCAGAAAAGTGGTCCCACATCTTTTTCAGTTCCGCTCGTCCACGGCAGTCGCCAAACCCCGAAGGAGAGGATTTATTCAGACAGAATGCCACTAAAGCAATGCAGCTTCTTCAGTTGTCAGGATAGACTCTCTTCTGTCCGTTTTGTTGTATTGTCATTGATGCTTGCTCCAGTACTATTTTCTATCAATATTTACTATTCTGAAAAGTCTCAGGCCATGCTCAGCTGTCATCGTATGTTCTGGTGGGGGTGCTGCGCACTTTACCCATAGCCCTTCACTCTGTGTGGACCCAGGCGGCATAGCCGAGTTGCCCGATAACAAGACACAGGTGGCAGATTATCCCGTGTCTTAAACTCCCTGCGAGCCGTGAACCAAGTCCTATCCCGAGCCCGGCAGAAAAACCGGAAGACGAGCGAGTACCACAAGACGAACCTCGGAAATACACCACAAAGAACCTGAAATCTGAGCCAGTCGCTGCAACCAGCAAGAACCACCGGAATTCGGTCTTTTGCCAGAAAAACCGAAGCTGACTAAGCCAAGAATGACAAACCTGTAGCAGCAAACCGCACCCGCTCCCACCACTGTTTGCATGCCCGTCGCACCTCACACTCCCATGCCCTTTAACGCAAGGTGTATGAAGACGTTGAGGGCTGGATTGAACAATATGACCGTGTCGCCCGCCACAGTGGGTAGACGGACAACCAGCTTCTGCAGAACCTATACTTCTCGTGGAAGAAACTGCCAGGCACTGGTTTGAGAACCACGAATCCTCCTTAACGTCGTGGGAAGTTTGCAAGATCGAGCTGAAGTGCACAATTATCAGCCAACATTGACGAGAGAGAGCCGAAATCCTGATTCTGTCCAGGGCACGGCCCCAACGAGAGCGTCACCGCCTTCTTGGAGGATGTTTTGCACCTGATCGAACACCCATGCCAACCCTGATGCTAAAGAAGACAAGAAGCTAAGAATCTCATGTTCCTCATGTGATGCGCAACACCTTCGGCAGCCTTGTCCGCAACCCCATGACAACAGTCGAAGGCTTCCAACATTGAATGTACACTGCAAGCCCGAGTCTGCCAATATCAACAACTCCCCAGCGTCTTGACACTTGAGTCATCAAGCTGCAACTTCGACGCCAGCCTCCCAGGCATTTGCGACATCATCCACTACGTTGTACGGGGGAGATCAGGAAGCTACTTCCTGCCATCAGTTGCCCGGCTTTTATTTTGATTGCCGAGATTGTTTCGGAACAAGTTTGACAGGCATTTCAACTGGAGACTTCTTCGAGCAAAGCGGTATCTGACGAACCGAGGGCGACTTATGCCACAAAGTCACGACGACCGCCACCGGCTACCCGTTACTATTCATTACCAATTCAACGAGACACCCCAACGCCGAAGCATTCCCGACATCAGGAAGAACCAGTGTAGGTCCGCGCTGAACAAAATACACCGAGGAAAACGGAGGTGCGGCGAATGGTCGACCGAAAACCACTCTGCTACCATTGCATGAGGCCGACCATGTCTACTGGAGGTACCCATACCAATGAATTGGCCTGCAAGGGTTCAAGCTGAACGACCCTCGCCCACGTCTCGACGAGCGTCCGCGAAGCATTGAGGATTATCTTCGGCGGCCTTTGTCCCTGGTGCCGACATACCCCGAAGCTCCTGATCCCCTTCACCTCGATGGGAGGTAAGCACGACAAAGCAGGTGAGCGGCAATGCAAGGACAGTTGATTTGGTGTCGGTTGTCATCCAAGGACAATACCAAATAATTTGCTGACACTAATTATCTGTGTCCACGCCACGAAGCAAACAATTTCCAACTTTGAAGGAGAATGCCGCTGAGTGACTTGAAGAAATAGAATGGTTGGTTGTTCTCAAAAGTGGACACCAAGCATCACCCAACTTCACTTTGCCACACGAGACTTACACAAGTTGCAGTGGTCGCGGGATGCAGAAGAAATCACCATTACGGAATGGAAGTGAAATGGCCTGGATAGCAAACAAACATTGTTGCCAGCCATCAAGTCAATGGTACAGGAAAAGGCAAAGCCATGTAAGCAATACATGCCCGAGCTTGCTGCATTGACGCAGAAAACTACCAGGAAAATGTGCGGATTAGAGGCCAGCCCTGCAGCTCCAGTGCATCAGATGTCAGTGGCGGCACATGACGTATGATTACAAGACGGCATCAGTCAGTCGAAGTTGCCACTCGACCAAACTGAACACAGACGTGCCAGGAGCGTCATCCGACAACAAGGAGTACAGGTACAACAACTGAACGCCTGACACAAGACTGTAGCAGAAAGAACTCATTATGCTAACCATTTGCTAAGAATTCATAATTATGTAATCAAGTGGAAATAAACACAATTGATACACTAACCAAATAAACATATTTCCGCTTGCCTTTACGCCTTCAGAGTCTAGACACCAAGAAGTGTGTTCACTGCACACGCTGGACCTTTTGAGGACAATCACCATCTCCGACCCCTCAGTATTAATTAATGGGACCTACCAGACTGGCAGACTTGTTACATGGGGCTGCATTCGTTTCACCTCTCCTGGACATGTGGTGCATCCGAAAACGAACTCCAGTGATGTGAAAATGTTATTTATTAATTTATTCTCTCCAGTGATGTGAAAATGTTATTTATTAATTTATTCCCTCCCGGGGCCTTCGTAGGCATTGCAGAGAGGATACTTAAAACTACACATATGATAACATCATAGCACACTGACATTAATGAGTACAAAACCAGCCCAGCTACCAGAAATAAATATTACACTCGTAAGAAATAATTATTGCTGTAACTTGTTAATTACAAAGACGAACACACCTCTGAGCATCTAGTCTAATTAAATGTGTTGATACATTGTTATATATCAGAACATTTTTTATACGTATGACACAATAGACCATTTGCAAAACCCCATCAAGCAACACAATTGTCACCTTTTTGTTTAGGCGTAGAGCACACGAATGGGCCCATGTTCACGTCGAACGCAAATGCAGCATTCGAGCCCAATAGGCGCTGAGCCGAGTTCACAGTGACGGCGGACATAACATTCTTGTCGAACAAATGCCCAAAGTATGAAGGCCTTGGGTAATTAGAGTAGTAGCTACTGTAATTCGTTCCATCACAATTTGGCAAACGGCAAAGGCTACAGTCTCGGTGAGTCAATATGCACGTTGGAGAGAGGCACATGACAACATATCATCAGAGTGCTCGTCTTCACAGATTTGTCACATACCTTCACTCCGTCTCTCTGATAGGCTCGACGGGGCTGTGGCGGTTGCCCTTTTTCAGGTTACGGTGATACAAAGTATAGGCAGCCCACACTTTTGAAAAAAGTTTATTGAAGAGACCGAAAGGATGTGTCAACATTTTTCAACAAGACTGCTCTTCGGGCAAGGGATGAACACAAATATGAATTATCTTGTCCAGGTAATTAGAACAAGTAAATAATTGACCGACTAACACGTCACTCGTAATGAAAAAAAAAGTATTGCTGCAATAAATCCTACGAAAGAGACAAATGTGCAGCTAATCTATGCGGTTGTTGAATAGCTTTGAAGCAGGTGCCCGCAACGATTTATTCATCCCCACACTCAATAAAACGTCATCCTCGCAGCTGAAAATAAGTGTGCACTTCGCACTCACAAAAAAAAAAAGCAAGAAAAGCGATCGAATGTAGAATCGCCGATAAGCACAAAACGTAAAGTTCGCAGGAGCTTGCTCACTAAAAGTTGGCTGTGACTATGCAGTTACCTCGGGCTGAAACGAATCCACCAGTTTCCGCGGATGTGGCGTCACCTGGCGGCAGAAATATAAACTAGTAAAAAATCTGGTATCGAGGATACTTGGTATGATAGGAACGCCATTAGACTTGACTTCTCCACGTTGCTGGGTTCTCCTTGTCATCGGCGTTTCAGTCTAGAGTTTGCGGCTCTGCTACTTTTCGCTAACCGGTGACGATGGCCGAGGACGAGAACATCCCGTTCTCGTTTCAAGCCAACGGCTGGGTTGAAAACCCTCCGCAGTGCGCCAACTTGTCGCAAAACGAAGTGCGGCGATACTTGCGCAGCAAGTCGGACTCGGTTCGGCATGGCAACCGAGGATGGGCCTTCAAGGAAGAAGGTTATGTCCGCCTTCACTTACGCAAAATGGCGGTGAAGCGTGAAGCTTTCCCAAGCTTTCCTACCAAGTCATACACTTGGATTTGGATCCGGCTAATTGACACTTCAGTCGTATCCAAATCCAAATCCAAACTTTCGAACCGGGAACCCGGAAAGTGGTGGATTCCCCTAGGCCCTACGTCCGACGCATATATTTCGCGTCGATTCTCAGACATTCCAACGTTCAACCAAAGCTAAGAGAATGCGAAAATTGCATGCTAAAAGCACTCAAAGTTCTCTCGATCCTCGAACACATCCGGGAATCCGAGCACCGGTACGGCGATACGGCTGATGCTGCTTCACTAGCGTTAATATCCAGATGATCAAGAGCGGTCTTGAGCACAAAGGGTATAATGACTCATTCCTTCATGTTTTCAAATTATACTTGCGTCAGCGAGCACAAAAACGCCCGAAGTCGTTGGAAAGCAGCTGCACATCACGGCTACCTCGCAACGAACAAACTCGCATTTACTAGCTCTGGGCGCTGCCATCTTACCGATGACGTCACGGCTTTTGTGAGGTCACGTGACGAGTGGTCACATTTGCGTAAAACATGGCGGCAACCGGGGGGGGGTGCCACTTCCGAACTTCCGGTTTATCACTCTAAGCCCCTCTACCTCGTTGTATTAAGCGCAGAGACCACGCCATGACGCTGCGTTTTTTGTGCTGTTTGATTGGCCCGTCGGCTCATAACATCCGCCGCGCTCGGACCGAAGCTGAAATGAAGTATAGTATCTCTTTAATATCTTATCTTGACAAAAATAAAATAAAAACGCGGTATGTTGCTTGGAACTTAAAGGTCTCTGTCAACTTTGCGTGTCATTTTCTGCAGCTGGCGTTACTATCTACTCGAGAACAATTTAAAGACCTTTTTTACGCAGCGATCCGTCAGGCCATTAGTGTTTGCCGCGTCATTGAACCAGCAGCGAACCGGTTCAGATGACCTTGATAGTGCACCCGTTTCCTCAGTTCGCGCTCGCGGGGAGCGTGCTCGTAACGCTCGCTATCAGCGCCATCACGGTTGCAGTGCTGTATCTGAGAAGCAGCGAAGGATGATCTTCACCGCCGGTAACAGAGATGGATAGAGCGGTGCAGAGGGACCGTCGGCGCCGGCATGAGCGCATGCGCTTAGCCTCCTATCAGTTCCTACAAGCGCGACTAGATCGCGCTGCTATGCAGTTCGGCCACCGCTCCCGTGTTCCAATTACTTAAGATCGTGACTGTACCTCCTCGCCTTGGTCTGTAGTACGCCGAGACGACTATCAGGTTTTGGAGCTGGTACGATACCCTGATGGGAACCACCTCCTGATTGTCAGTGCAAAACATTGTAGTGTTTATTTGGTACCGATGCCAGTCCTGGCGAACGTACACCATGGCCATCCCGGGAGGGTCAACGAGGTGTCCGTTCGCCCGCCCTGGTATCGATGAACTTGAGTATGATTCGTACCCTTGGAGTACAATGTTCGTTGTGTTCGTCTCTTGCAACAGCAGGATGTCAGAGCGTTCTAATGGTCTTTCTACGTACCTTGCCTTCAGCTGCGCCGCCCTGCTTTTGGAGCCCCCGACAATTCCATTGCAGGACTTTTATCATTTAATGAATGCTCGCAAGGCTTGTAGTACGGCGGTATTCCGTGCTTGCCTTTCGAGTTGTTCTTCAGTGTGCTTCGCAATGGCTTCCGTCTCTGCTCGGAGGTAGAGATAGAGGTTCCTGAAGTCTGGTGGTGCTGCCCCATCGGGCTTCGAGGAATCAGAAGACTGCTTCCCGTTCTTTACTCTATCTGCCCAACTTCTTCCACTCGGGGGTACTGGAATCTTAATCAGTCGTTCCCGCGGGCCGGGGTGCAGATGTGTTTGCTGTTGCTGCTTGCGAAATCGCTGGTGTTCTTCTCGCATCTTCTTTTTGGTTGCTTTCCTTATGGGACAGCTGTTGCTGGTTGCCAAGTGTCCTGCTTTCTTGCATCCCTGACAGAAGGGTGTGTCTCCAGCGCATTGCATCCCTCCAGTGTCAGGGACGAGAACCATCGCATGTTTCGCCTGGCCACACGTCGTACATACCCCTGAATTGGGCAGATGTCCTCCTTATGGCCGAGGCAGTGGCAGTTGGCGCACACTACCGCTTTAGGTTTGTATGGGAAAACCCGCTTGTAAATATTCCCGTATAGGATCGATCGCGGCAGATGATCACCATCAAAGGTGATAAGTGCCGTGTTGGTCTTGCCAAGCCGGCGCGCTGCAACGATCTGGATCTTATTCGATTCTAGTTCGTTGTTTAGAGTGTGGTCGTCTTTGTCATGGGTCAAGGAAAAAAGGTCATAAATGACCCCCTTAACATACTTATTGCCGTACGTGCGAAACACTTGCACGGGGAGCTCCTTGAGGTCTTCTGCTTGGATCGTTTTGATTTCTTGGATGTGGCGGGCCACTTCCTCGGAGTCAGTACGAATCGAAATGATGTTGGCGTTTTCTAGAAGGTGGAGTGTGAGTGCGACTTTCTTGTCAGGCAGGTATTTACAGCACTGCATCCTGAATGACTGGAGGTATGGCTTGATTGAAGTCTGGCTTCTGGTAAGTCGCACTTTCAGTTCAAAGAATCGATTGAAGGTCTTGTTTGGTGGTTTCAGTACCTCCGCAGGTTCTTCGCGACCTCGCTTAGGCGTGCGCTTGTATGTGACGTGTTTCCACGGGTCTCCGGTGTCTTCCTCCGTTTTTCCTTCTAGCGGTGCTTGGCGGTGCGCAAAATCTTGCGCCACCATCTCCGCAACTTCCTTGAGTGACATCAGGCCTCCATCTGCAGGTGTTGCACCGTCGGTGTCGACGGGGCGCCCGCCGGCATCACCTGATGGCTTCGTATTGGGTAGCGGCGCTGCTTGCGTTCCTTGATCTGGACGGTCTTGGTCCGTAGCTACGCTACCGTGACCTTGGGTAGTACCCTTGGTTTTCTTTGATTTCTTCTTTTTCTTGGGTTTGCTCGTACTCTCGCTATGCTTCTCTACGAGAAGCTTCTTGAGAATTTGTAGTTGAAGCTCGTGGGGTAATCCCTCGAGCAATCTTCTGATCCCGGTCTCTGCCGACAATTCTAAATTGCTTGAAGATGGCTGAGTTCGAGCCTCTTGTAGTGTAGACCTGTTTCCGTGGTCTTCGGAGATTTCCCTATTCTCGGTAACCTTCATGACCTCGGACCACAGCCCGATCCTCGGCTCTCTGACCTGGGCTGCGTCAGGTGCTACAATATTACTGAAAGTAGCCTCACTTGTCTGGCTTGCAAAAGGCAGAGGACCTTCTTCCGTCGAAGGCCCAGCTTGTAGGGTGAGTTCCGGGAACTGGACAGGATTCGCCATGTCCCCCGAAAAGAAATTCAGGGGCCATAGGTTATGAGCAAGAAAAATGCGTCCGAACTGTTTGGTTGCTTCTTCTTTCTCCGGTGGGCTAGAGCACACCAGCTCGGAGCACGTGGAGCGAAAGCTCGCGCTGTACAACCCAGGGATCCTGGGCTATAAACCAACACGCGGCCCTGACGTCACGCAGCTGCGGTGGCGCTGTCGATGGCACTGCGCATGCGCAGACGCTTCGCTTCACGCGAATTCGGTTTCTGCGCACGCGCAGTGCCCACACCTGGTGTGGGCAAACGCGGGTTTGTTTGTAAACAGCGTGTCGGTCTATATCCCCCCGCCCCTGCCCATCTCGATCTGGATGAGCATTGTACCGGCGTGCGGTCGTGTATCACTATTGCGTGATGCACGTTAAAGACCCCAGGCTACCGGTTGTACTGCACTGGCTAAATTGCTCACCTACAGCTGGGAGACAAGTCGCCCGTTGAGGCAGACTATTGTCTATGCTGTATAAACATACACACACTCCAATTTGTTTCTAGACAGATAAGGTAGCACTAGAGTTCCAGAGTTGCGCGTTCACGCATGGCATGTGGATACAGCTCCTCACGTGACTGAATTCGGCGAATAGCAGCGCCGCGCGTTCGAGGCGCGCGGCGGGCTCAACAGCCTGGGAACGTACGCCGGGGCGCGTGCAACGTCTACTTTGCTGCACGACACTTGATACGGCTCCTCACGTGATCGGATCTCGGCGAATAGCGGCGAGGGCGGCACGCGGCATGTGGAATCAAACGCGCAACTCTGGCTCCCGTAGGGCGCCTATTGGGGAGGAGATCGAACAGTCACGCCTCTAGCGGTGCGCTTCAGCTGTGGGGACAACAAACCGTATTTTCTTGTTTGTTTTTGATCCGAGAAATCGAAGATGACGATTCGAAGGCCACTCCTCGTGCGACCAAAGCACTGGTCAGAGCGAAGCGCTCGTGCCCAGACCGTGCTCGGCCAGGTTCAATTTCTTTGTTATGCTGTATTGGTAAACACCGATCTGTGGGGACAACAAGCTCGATAAAGCGCCCCCTATAGTTCAATCTCCTGCCCAATAGACAATTGCAAGCATGGCATCACGACTGGTGCCCCAGGCGTGCAAGCACGTGTAACGTGCGCGTGAAGATAGCTTTGGCAAGCTTGAAATCGCATGAGCTTTCCCGCACGAGCAGAGAAATGGCTGCGGCCAGTCGCTTTGCTTGCAATCGTGTATACAGGAACTCTAGGTAGCACCGCTTCATTCTACCGTGACATAGTAAGATCACTGTTGAAAGAGGTGTACATAACGGACAATAGCATAGTGAACTCCCGAGGTTATTTATGAAGACACTAAAGTTATTTAGAGGTTCATTTGATTTTGCCTAAAAATGAGAAAAGTGAATAGAAAAAAAAAAGAAACGTACGCCTCGCCTTATGTAGATACGTATTTTCTACCTATTGATGGCCCGTTTGGTTTTCTTACTAATCCGCAAAACGGGAAGTGTTAAATTTACAAAACAATTGTTTCGAGAGCCAAAACGCTAACGTCAAAATTCCATTTGCATCTCAGAGTAAGCACCTGTTTGTTGGTTAAGAAAATATATTGTAATTGTTCAAAATAATAGAAATCATGATTCTTTTTTTTTTTGTTTTTCATATCCACTAGCCACCAAACAAGGTATACAGAGAATGAACATATCTGAAATAATGTTTCATATAATAAGTGTTGTTCGAAATAAGTATTTTAGCCTTCTTTGCAACTCACTCACCTATTTTTTTTATTTCCAAATACATATTATAGGGTGTATTCACTGGCGGCCATATCTGTGTGCGCTAATGCTGAGCACGTGCTGATGGCGAGCTTCCACAGTTACTTTGCAGCGTGCACCCCGCACCATCAAGATTGCCGATCTTGGCAGCCTATTAATGCGAGCTCGTTCTGAGCATGCGCTCTAAACAGTGACCTCAAATATGGCGGCCCGTGAATACCCCCTATACTTCGTCTCACCTTAGCATGAACTATTGTTAGCCGCGCATGCTAAAAGCGCGAGGTGGTTTCTTTGGATGAAGCCTCGGCGGCTGCACGAGCGCTCGTGCAGCGAGTGCTCAAGTCAAGGCAGTCGAAGCTAGCCGCTCGCGCTTGCACAGCCTTTGCAGTTAGTCCATGCTAAGGTGAGACGAAGTATAGTAGGGTGCCTTAAAGGGGCTATGCAACAATTTTTTTTACTTTGCGCAAATACTGCTTAGAACGGATCCCTGACGTTAATGACCTATGAAACCAGCGTTCGTTTTTCACCCCACGCAATAGAAGTCCCCAAAAAAAAATTAAAGAAAAACGAGCAGCGTTCACGCCCTCAACTCGCTGCCAGAACAAGCGGCCACGCGATCTGGAGCCGATTATATGCCGCCAATGTTGATCATAGCCACGCGCTGGGGTTGGCAAAGCACAGGACACGCGCTGAGTTCCAGACATTGTTATGTCTCGGCTATTGTCGTCGTTGCAGCGATTGGACACGGGCCACTACCCGAATGCTTCTCGAGCTATCAATTATCACGAGCCCAAATCGAGTGCCCACGCAATGCTCGGGTCCAATCTATGAACCGCATTCAAATATCGTCCTATGGGTGTACTGCGATCCCCACGTTACGTCATCGAATTTTGCAAAGGAGAGATTGAATGAAAATGATCGCTTTTGTCCTTAAAATTACACCGCAACAAAGAAGTTTCTTGACCAGTGGCGTTGCATGCGAGTATCCTTGGGTACCACCAGTGCCAGTAAGCTCGTGGAAAGCAAATAACATTCTAGTTGAATATCGTTGCACAGCTCCTTTAATGTACGCTTTGCTTAGGGTGGAGGCATGTGGCCATTTTGTCCCACACTTATTTTTCTTTTATTTTTGTTCAGAAGCGCGAGAAAGAGCGTGTCCCGGCACGTGTTTGTGGCGCTGACTGTGCTATGGCGACATTTTGTTTTCGTCGATTTCTTTGTATTTTACCCGTGAGCGCGGGCTGTCAGCCTCGGGTACTAGAAAGGGTGGCATCACCCGAAGCAGAGGGACATTGAGGCACCCTACATATTAGGATATCTCTGTTCAACTCTGCACGATCTTATGGTGCTTACGAGCCACGCTCGTAGCGCATGCAAGCGTTTGACCACGCGCGATAACATAGCACACACATAAAAATAGAATCAACAAAAGTATCGAATTCAGAGCCTTATCAAGCCTTTCGCTAGGAGTCTGCTAATGACTAATGGACCTCTTGGCGAATATGTGCTGCCACCTAGACACGCGAATCGGTTCGAGACTAGGTGACTGGAAAACAACGCGCGCCCAAGGCCTCTCCCACCCGTTTCACACCAAAAATGTCAGCTACATCCTGTTCACCCATTGAGGCGATTTGACCTAGATACGGCTCCCCCAAGCTCACCTTTGTCCCCATCGTGCGTAATCTTCCGCCCCGAGGTCGACACAACGAAACCGCTCAAAGGCGAGAAATGCAAGATGGCGGATTGTTTGGAACTAGATACTCTCGAACCCAGGCGCATGAAATACTCCGCGCATGCGCACCGCGTATTTCTACAAAAGGTCCATTACACTTTTTTGCAACGTTCAAAATGTGCCGACCAACAGAGCCATCAATGGACCTCTTGGCGAATATGTGCTGCCACCTAGACACGCGAATCGGTTCGAGATTAGGTGACTGGAAAACAACGCGCGCCCAAGGCCTCCCCCACCCGTTCCACACTCAAAACGTCAGCTACATCATGTTCACCCATTGAGGCGATGTGACCTAGATACGGCTACCCCAAGCTCACCTTTGTCCCTATCGTGCGTAATCTTCCGCCCCGAGGTCGACACAACGAAACCGCTCAAAGGCGAGAAATGCAAGATGCGGATTGTTTGGAACTAGATACTCTCGAACCCAGGCGCATGAAATACTCCGCGCATGCGCACCGCGTATTTCTACAAAAGGTCCATTGTAATTCTGTTGCGTCTATGTTTATACAGCGGGAAGTTAGTCAGCTCTGAGAGCATCTGGTGCCTTCGTTAGAGATGAAAGACAGTGCAGTATACCGCTGCTTGTCTGACGAATTTAACGTGCATCACGCAATAGTGATACATGACAGCACGCCGGTACGATGCTCATCCAGATTGAAAAGGGCAGAGGTGGTGGATTGAATCCACGATCAGTGAGCTTTACAGCGTGAGCTTTCGCTACACGTGCTACCGATCCTCGAGCAACGAGACATCACGGTCGAATTAGAGCTCGAGAGAAAAACAACAACAGCAACAGCAAGAAAATCTCCGGTTTGAGGCATTTAGTACTAGTGTCGCCATCTCGTTTAACAAGTTAAAAATAAAATTAACAGGGTGATTTTATATACACAAATACGCAAATACAACAATACTTTGCTTTCTCGTCATGGTCTTAAAATCAAGATTAGAGGCACCCCTAGTACGTACGGGCGAGCGTTTTGTCACGTTTGTCTTCTAAATAATTGTATTTTCAAAAATGCCTCGAAACGCGCTAAAAACAGTAAAAATGGCCATATTTCTTAGTTTTATTAAAAATCGCTAGCGCTTTAAAAGAAAAATCCAAGGGCCGTACAACCTTCATTAAGTTATCATAAGTAACCTCCAAAAGAATGAATACCATCGTGCATTCCTGAAATTCAAGTTTGTGTAGCGAAATTCGCCAAAAAGAAAACTGAAGATAAAAGCAGAGCGTCGCGGGCGTCGAAGTCGGCGTACAAAAAGAAAACTGAAGATAAAAGCAGAGCGTCGCGGGCGTCGAAGTCGGCGTAACAGCAGGTTCGAACGCTGGGCGAGACTGACCCCGGCTCACCACGCGGAGCCCCTTATGTACACGCGTTGGCTTCTGGAACAATCGACGTAGAAGATTCGGCGCGAAGAACATTCTGATCTCGAATCAGCAAGGTGGTTCTCGAATCCACCAGAACATCACATTACAGAAACAACAAAAGTGTGTAGCCGCGGCCAGGAATCGAACCCTGGCCTCCTTCATGGAAGGCAAGCGCGATGACAGTGAGGCCGCGAGCGCGCTGCCTACTTGGTCAGCTGCGCGCGCGGCACAAGGTGGCTAGGTACATCAAGGTAGTTCCAGAAAACCTGACAAAGAAAAAGCCAAGAAAGACAAAAAGAACGTCGCCTTTATATCTTATATCCATCGTCTTTCACACGGGTTAAAGGGAGTTGGTTCGAGGTATGGAGTCAACGTAATTTTTTCAGCGAGAAACAAACTGAGCAGAATTATTAGCGTGGTTAACAAGCGGGCTGGCAGAAAAAGTAAGCCAAAACTTTTTGGATGTCGCGTCAAGCATGGCATAAAGTTCGTGTTTTGTGGACAGGGGACCGTGTATGAAATACCATTCTCATGCGGTCACTCTTATATAAGTAAGACGGGCGTTGCCTAAACATTCGTCTCCGTGAACACCATAGTTCATTAAAAGGTAGCGCGTACTCTCATTTGGCTGTCCACTGCCGAGAATGTGGTTGTGAGCCAAAATTCAGTGACACTAATGTGCTGTTTAAACACAAAAATCAGCTATCGAGGGAGTTCGTAGAAGCTTACCATATAGCAAAACGAAAACCCGGGTGCGTGAGCCAACCATCCGTTAACCTAGTGGACAGTGAGATAGTTTTTTTGGACATGGGTTGATCAGAGAATTGAAGGTCGAGATTGAAGATCGAAGAAAGAAGAAAGGAGGAAGAAGGCGCGATGACCTATACCCTGTGATGGTGTGTTTTAATGTGCCGGTGTGTTTTAATTTGATGCGACTTTAATGGTGACGAATAACTGGTGGAAGAAGGAAATGACGAATAACTGGTGGAAGAGGAAAAAGAAGAAGCAGTCCTCGCGTGAATTTCTATGTATGTTTTCAGAAGAGATAGTTGTGAGTCAGCGCCTCTTCCTGTGTGTTCTCTTCTCTTTTCCGTGTGTTTTTCGCGCTGTTTTTCAATCTGGAACAAAAGAAGCTGCTTCGGGAAATTTACGGTGGCATTTTGCAGACAATGCCTAATGGTGTTCGGAAGCTGTTTTGTTTGTTTTTCTCCAAAATTTCCGTCGCTAAGTCCGCAAATATACCACGGGAGTCGTATTTCTTGTTTGATTCGTTGATGTGACTATTGAAACTTGCTCCTGCTTGCACCTGTATAGTGATCGCGATATACACATGCGGGCTTATCAAGGCAGTTTCGCCACGCCATACATACAAATATGCAAGTGACTTATACAAAAGTGCAACTTACTAATGTTTTTCGTGAAAACAGACATTTTACGGGGTGCACTTATAGACTTGAAAATATGGTACCTGTTTTTTTATTTAGCGTACTTAAAAATATTGCATTTTGAAAATGTACATTGCAAGAGCCACACCGTGGGGAAGGAAGTGCATTCAAAACTTTCCGAAGATTGTCTACTGAGCATGGCACACCCTCGACACTTCTGACATTTGTCGGCAGCATCTCGCAGGTGGCATGCACCGCCTGCGCAATGTCACTGTACATTGCCCAAAACAGGTTATCTTTTACTGCGGAGCTGTTAAGGGCTCCCCAGTATCATGTTCGCAAACAAACAAATGTCGACACAAAACTCCGGACAGCTACCGCCATCTATGAGCGACGGCGGCAACCGGCTTGCGGGTTGTTTGGTTGCGCCGTCGCTCATAGGTGGCGGCAACCTTTCCAGCCTTTTCATTCTGGTTTTTACCAGAGTGGAAAGGCTTAATTTCTCTAAAAGTCGTCCTCGAGGTCGTCCTTGAGGTGGTCCTAGACGTCGTCCTTGATGTCGTCCAAGAAGTCGTCCTTGAGGCCGCCCTAGACGTCGTCCTCTAGACATCGTCCTAGACGTCGTAAAGATAACAGCTTCGCTGGTCCCCCATCTTCACGTGAGGTGGAAGGGCTCTACATTTTTTCTCTTGTAAACGAAGCAAGCTCTTTTGTTGATATTTCCACTTTACACCAGCAAGCTGCACCTCGAATAAATTGCAGCGCGATATATTGAGAAACCGATTTCGTCTGACTATAATGGGCTCGAAGAATTGGTTTGTTCGTCATAGTTATTTCAGGTTGCTTGAAGAACCACTGGAGCTCCCCTTCAACCAAAGTTGACCACTGAAAAATCTGAAAAATTTTGGAGATGCAAGTTGGAAGTGTTAGTTGCCTAAAATAACTAACTTTGTCTTTATAATTTTTCAGAACTGAACTGTCTGATCTTCTGTTGGTTTCCACTCTTGCTGAAACACACAATTCCTTCATCAGATGCGAAGTAAGTTTTGCCATTTTCAATAACTAGACTGAACATTCTAGACTATTTATATATAGCAGGAGTAGAAAATTTGTAGGAAACAAGAAGACAGCCATGATTTCGTTTTCATTTCAGTTAACTTTTTGTTGCCTCACTTTAAGTCCATTTGATGTAAAACTGACTGAATTTGGACAAATATGCTATTGAGACTGCTGTTTACGCCATTCCTGCAGAAAGGCTGTTATGTTAATAGGAACGAATAGCAGCCCATTCCGTATCATGCTTTAATGAATGACAACAAAGCTCTAAGAAGCATCACACCCAAAAATTATACTTGCCTCAAGGGGGATTATACCGCTGGTCCAAGCCTCTATTACACTTTATGGTTGTGATGCCTTGGCTCTTGCAAGCATGACCTGGGCGCCTTGATAAAATATACAAACCGAACAAAGTTTTGCAAGTTCCTTGCTATTGATTCTTAGGAATGGAGCAATCTCGAACATGCATTGCTGTCCATCTTCACAGCTGCATACCTCTCGTATTGAGTTGCAAATAAATGGCCTCACTCTAATATCAGCGTCTGCGAGTAACAACCTGAAACATTCACCAAGTTGTACTTTAGAGGTAGACTTTACCTCGTGTAATTTTAAGAAGTAGCTCCTTTCCTGGGAAAAATGAGACCAACACTCTTAACATGTTCATGCTGTATGTTGATGCAAATAACTGAGTTCACTCAGGTTTGTGCTGGTAATACGATCTTTATAAATGCAGCAGGCAAATGATGGCGTTGTCTCGACTACCGTAATTATTCGCACAATGGACACATTTTTTCCCCCGAAAATTGACACATATTGGGGGGAGGGGGGATTTTATTAGACGGGGTAAAATTTTTTGCATTTCCACACTTTGCTCCAATGTCAATTTAGGTGCCATGGCAGGGTACTGTGGCACGTCTCCACTGATGGAGGCGCACCCATGGCTGGTGGTGAGCGCGCCACAGTAACCATGCTTTATAAATTGCAAACTTTTTTAGGGCGCTTTTGGCGTTCCGTTTGCCGAAGAGCAAGCGCCCTACGAAGCTCACTCAGCACGGAGAGTGACACGACCGTTCTTAGGCCTAACCACTTTCTTATTATCACTGTCCGAAAGCGAATCACAGACGATGTCGTGTTTGTTGGCCTCAATGGATCAGATAGACGAAGCATGTCCGGGGCTGGGAAATTCATCGACGCCAGCTTTGCTAGGCATGCGCGCCGCTCGGTTTCACGGTTGGCCACTTCCGCAACCACGCAATTTCAGCCATTACGAGAGCGGCTTTGCTTGACTTGGCCTGGCCTCTTGGCGGCAAAGGAAAATTGGCGGGCTTGGTGGCTAGCCGGCTAAGTTGGACGTAGTTCAAGACTGGCGGAGCCGAAATTTAAAAATGCGATCATTACGCGCGAAAAAAAAGTCCAAATATTGATGCTTGTTGTGGGGGTGCGTTCATCATGCGAGTAAATAAGGTAAGTGCTGTTGTCTTGTGCCTATTGGGAGATGGTACCGCAAACATAACCCTTGGTTAACTCTATCGCCTGCATCAATCCGACATTAGTTGTTAAATGTAGGCGCTGATTTTTCAAACCTGTTTTAGATCAAGCCTCACTGGCCTGTCATATTATATATTCTTTTAGCCACTTACAAGAGATGTCAGCTCTAATTTTTGAATTGAACCTCTTGGTTGTTTTCAGTGGTAGCTGCCATTTCAATAAGAAATAACTTTTTCTGAGCTCTTCACAAGCTAAATCTCGCAGTGAAATTTTTTTATACAGTCAAACCTCAATGTAACGAAGTCGGTAATATTCGGAATTTACTTCGTTACATTGAAATTTTGCTACATAGACATTTGAGGCTAACGTTAAAGAAAGTTTCGACAAATGTTTCTCGGGTGCACGAAACTCATCGAGGACGCCTTTATTTGGTTGAAAGTAGTCCGTCACCTTTTTCTAGGTTACTCTTGGCATTATTATTGGCGTCACACGACGTTCGCATAGCCAGACGGCCTGCATCGCGTCTTCGTCTTGCTGTGATCGCGAACCGCCTGAAGACATCGATCGTGTCCACCACTTCACGGTCACTGGGCACATCGCAGGTGTCTTGCTCGTCAGGCTCGATGTCGTCCCCGTCTTGCAAGTTCCCACGAACATCGCTAGCTATCGCCTCGTCGGTCACCTCCTTCGTCGCAATGACAGCAGATTCGGCGTATAGAAAGTTGTCGAGGTCGACGTTGTCAGGGGCGGCTCCATCGCCTTCGAGGCTCCATCGCCCAGGACAATGAGAAACGCACGCTTTTGTAGTTAGGCCTCGAAACGAACTACGCAGCGCGAACGAAGCTGACGGACAAAACGACGGCGGCCCTAGTGTCCTCTATTGGCCGTTCTGCACACCACACTCGCCAGGTTCGGCCCGTTTCAGCCTTTGAGCGTTGTCGGGGGCCCGTTTCAGCGCATGTGTTTCGCAAAATCTCCTTTGGGACCCAAAAGTTTGTGACAAATTGTCCATGAAACTTTGTTACATCGAAATTTCGACAAACGGGACATTGTTACATAGAGGTCAAAAATACATGGCGTGCATACACTTGCGGTTAGAAAAAGTTATGTACTTCGTTACATCGAGGGTTTCGTTACATAGAAGTTCGTTACATCGAGGTTTGACTGTAGTTCCTAGCGGGTCGACTAGATTTATGCTTTTTTAAGTTGTCGTTGAAGGGGGAAAATAAATGAAGCTTCAACTGAAGTGTGTTTCTACCAGTGTTAGTTAAAGTACATCTAAAAGGTACTTCAAGGAAACTACAAAGTAAATGAGACGTGATGGACTTCAAGTAAAGTACTAAGTACACT